>JABFFG010000070.1:0-276687 GCA_013623685.1 Fusarium transvaalense
CTATAATACAGTTAGTAAATAATTCTATAAGTATATATAATTGCATTTTACTATACCTCAATTAAGCGCTCAGTTAAGTTAAGATAGTCAGAGTCCACAGCTTCCATTGAGTTAAATGAGCATGATCGCCACAGGCCACCAAAGCCCATAGAATCAAGAACTTCAGTCAGTGCAGGTGTTCTGTCGGCAGCTCCTGAAAATTGTGGGCTTGAAGATAGCGCACGCAACAAGGTATGTGCCGCCCGTAAGGTAGTTGAGTTCTGGCTATGAAGTAAAGTGTCATCAAGTAATGACCGGATGGCTTCGCAGCTTTCCAAATGTTAGCATTACTTCAAAGCTTGTGTATTCGTTGAACTCACAGATGCTCTACTACTTTTGGCCGATCTTGGGCAAGAATGTTAAGCCACTCGAGGCTCCGAGTCTGCACAGTGTCTTCCACATATTGGAAGTCAACAAGTTCGATTGCGGTAATTAACAACAACGCATTATCAGACATCGCGTCAAGCTTCGGTGGCTCGCGCTTTCCGTTGAGTAACCCGATCTCATCTGCGTTAATGCCAGCTGACCACAGGCTATCTTTGATCTCGTGATTTCCGACAGCACGTGCGACTAGGAGGGACAAGTATGGGGAGGTTTGTATGACCTCTTGCTTCTCTCTCTCTTCCACGTTGGAAGTCATTTGTAGAAATGAAGAAAGAACCCTCATAGTAGTCTGCCTCGTCATGGTATCTGTCAACCCGCGTGCCAAGCATGCACACACAGCCAGATGGAATCCATCCTCCTCGAAATTAATGCCGTATATTTCTTCCAGTGGCAAGGCTGCTTCCTCTAACGGGGCCCTACCTTGAAGAAGGAGTGATGCGATATCGTCACCCCGAAACCCCTCTCCAGTGCTTATGTTTGCTAGAACTGCCTCAAGAAATTGTGCAGTGCAGTTGAAAAGAGTTGCAGGAACCAGCCGTACTAGGGATATGGCCAGCCAGAACAATTGCAGGCCGTACCTGGATGCCGATGGGAGTTTAGCCATCATTTTAGAAAGCGAGGTTACAATAGATACAAGCATTTCACTATTGTGATCCTCGCCGAACCGGCTGACGCTATTGCGCAAAGCCACCAATACTTGGTAAAGCAAGTCATCGTCAACTTCCTCGCGAGCTAAGTAACCCATGACCGCAAACGCACGCGGCTGAATTGCAGGGTTGTTTTGGAACGCGGTGCTAGCCACAAGGCTCATCCATCTTGATCGCCATGTATTGGCAAGATCAATTGTCGGTGCAGCGATAGAACAAATCTCAAAAAGACAAGATGCGAGGCTCTCAGTGGCTGTGAGTGCAGGGCCAGCTTCTTGAGACGTCGATACTGACGCGCCGTCGCGTGGAAAGGTAGGGGGCGTTGTGAAAATGTCGCTACGTGGGTCGCAAAGAAAGTCAAGGCTCGCTCGGAGTTTGCTAGACCGCGCATCGTCCAAGTTAAAAGATGTGCACACGGCGTGGACCGAGTTAACTAGCAGACGATAAACAAGCAACCTAACTTCTTGGGTACCAGTGTTCGCCAGCATTGTCACGACGTGAAATATTTCAGGTAGGAAGAGTTGTGACTGCACACCATTGTCGAACGACAAAGCAAGACAGAATCGAAGCAAGGTACAGATCTCAGCCCAGACTGCGTTATCTGGTAGATACTTGGTTGGACGCAGCGATGACCTGTTGAGGGCTTTACGAAGCCTGGACAGAATTTTGCCTTGCAGGGTAACGGTTCCGATTCCCACCACAATCGATGAAATGACCTCCAAGTCATGCACGCTACAGGTCATAGCCGACTTGAGAAGTTCGTCCATAAAAAGCTCGAGAAGAATTTCGTCTTGAACAATTTTCGGCCAGATTGACTGTTCCAAGGCAAATGTGAGCGCGTGGTCTTGGACGGTCACATCGATAAGTTTTCGGAACAAGATCGCAACTCTTTCTCTACCCTTTTCACCATCAAGCTCGTTTGCCAAGATATTTGTTCGTAGTCCGGGCAGCCAGGGGGCCATGTAGGCGAGACTGAGTGGCTTCTGTTCGTCAGGGAAACTCTCCCATCCGACAAAGAACTCGGTCAGAAAATCCGAAGTCAACTGAGGCTCACTCAATGCTAGTTCATTACTGATATCCACAACGAATCGATTCGGATCCAAAGGAACAGACACATCTAAGGTATGCTGGTCAGTATACATGCAGAAGCGTCTTTGAGGATACTGGCGACTGACCTTTAGTACAGATAATCCTCGAAGCCGAGCTGAATTTGAAGGCCCTGCAGAGCGCCCCCAGGAGATTGTAAGACGATAGCCTCAAGATGTGGTCATGGCTGGAAAGGTTCGCCAAGGAAAGGTTCAAAAGTGTGCCTGGGACATCTTGAGGTCGGATGAGGCGCTCAACGGATTTGTGAGCTCTGTTGTCCTTGCCATGCTTTGCCTTGGCGCCTCGAATTGTCTGGAGTACGTCGGTCTTCTTAGGGCTGGTGAAGTACATCACAATCTTCCCATTGTCTGCCCGTAATCCAAAAGCCGAGTCGTCTTCGGTTTGTATGGACGTCGGGGCTTCATCAACTTCACCCAAACGAAATATATCGTTCACGGTAGTACCCAGGCGAAATCCCGCAAAGATTTCCTGCTTTTTAGTGGTTGTGACCTGGACAAACTGACTACCAACCTTGATGATAACTTCGATCTTGCCTTTCGACTTGGACAGTCGTGTGATTGGCTGGAAGACGTAACGAGTGTCAGTTACTACACTGATGGTCTCTTTTGGCAGATGGAGCTGGCTAAGATGGAAATGTGCCTGCAAATCTTGAAGGCTCCCTATCAAGTGGTACTCCACGTTTTTGGGGTTGAAGACACCATTCTCGTTCTTGGTGCATACCCTCAACAGACGTCGGAAGCATCGCCTAACCCAAGTATTAGTCTTCAGCCCGAGAGGTTCCTTGAAGCAAGCTGACTTACTTAAATGCACTATTCATGTTATAGACATAGATGCGTGTAAGATTCTGTGACAGTTCTGATGGGGTGAGTAGCTCAAGCTTCTTAAACAAATCATCCTGAGGCTCATTGCGCCCATTGTAGCAAGTTGCGTCGATCAAGATCCCGAAAGGCCGGTGCCAGAGTCTACTCGCGATCTTGAGATAACAGTATAGTAGGGTGTCGTAGTCAATGCTTTCCGTCTCAATGTGACGAAGAATAACACAAATAATAGACAGTCCATCCTATAAGCTGTCAGTTTGTACAAATATTGGCCGTCCCATGGAAGACCCACCTTGCTTTCACCTCCATCGTAAACAGCTCGTGCTGTCAAGAAGGATTCCGTGCTCCGAAAAGCGTTCCGAAGCATGAAATTCTGAAACCTTGAATACAATGGCGGGCTATTGGAAGAGACTTGGGGCCGGTTCCATGAGACAGCAAGTGGTGGCGGACCAAGATTGGCTATTAGATTCCTCAAGGGCTCTAGAACTGGCGACCGCCCTCGAACAACATCCCCTGATGTTCCGCCATAGTCCTTCCTTTCACGCGATATGAGGGTTTGCCGAACATGATCCCAATGGTCGTACAGAAAGCGATGAAGTGCTACACATGACCCGAAGTCGAAAGATTCTGGGGCACCATGTGCCTCCAGTTGGTGAGGCGGGACAGAAATTTCGCGAAGAAATGTAGTAACATGATAGATATTCTGTGTTAAGAAATCATTGAGTGGGAACATATAAGGCTCCTTGGCTCCAAAAAGTACATTGTTGGCCAGGTTTTGAATGACCTTTGCAATGAGGAGCAGGCCACGTCGCATTTCTTTGGATGGTGTCGTCGATACAAGACCCTCCACTTCTGGGGCAACAATTGCTGGACAAAAGAAGCGGAGGAAGATAAAGGCCCCAACAGCGGTATACTTGGCATCGGGAAACCTTGGCATGACTGCGTTTGATATGATGTAACAGATTTTGCGGAACGCTGGTGGAATGCTAGAAGAGGAAGCACATATGTCGTCAATGAAAACTTTGGCAACTATGCGAAGCTGCAGGGCATTCTTCTGGAGCTCCTCTGTTGAACTGACTCTGGCGGGGTCCAGTTCCAGATCAAGGTCCTTCGAAGTCAACATGAGTCGTTCCAGGACCTTTTGAAGTGTATTTCGAATGTATGAAGCGCCTTTCCACTTGGCATAAACCGACAACATTTTGGTCGCCACGCAGCCTCGGCGCAAAATCTCTGCCTCGTTCTCGGTATCTGCAATCTCCTGCTTGATAAGGGCTTCCAGTAGCTCAAAGATTAAACCGCGTTGCTCGAAAACAGTAAGCAGACAGATAGTAAGCTCGTCAACATCTGTGCTTGGGCAGGCCACCGCCATGGAAATAGCAAGAGAAAGATCGCTGGTCAGGAGCTCCAGTAATTCTTCATACTTCTCACTCACAGCCGAGTCAGTCAGGTTACTAAACTCAGTTCCTTGGACGAGAATGTTGTATAAGACCTTAACAAAGGCGGTACGAATCTCAACGTTCTCATGGTATCCAATGTTGAGTGAATGCTTGAGACCAACATCAATGTTGGCGCTGAGTAGGTTAGATAAAATGGTAATTGCCAGATCTGAGTTCGACGCAGACTCTTCGCGAAGTGTAACACTTAAAGTGGTGTCAGATCTGGTCAACTCGGACGGCTCATGATTAAGCAGGGACAAAAAGCGGTTAAAATACGTATGAAACATCTGCGACTTCATCTCGCTCATACCAGCATCTGTATGGCTGTCGGAAGGCTGCAAAGGTAAACGAAACGTCAGGTCAGCTAATGACTTCAAACAAGCCTTATCCAGATCTTTCTGGACACGAGCCGTGTCATCCTGCCTGGAGCCGGGCCCATGCTGTGGTGAACGAGGGCGTGCAATCCATCCAAAGATGTACTCGAGTAACTGGTTTCGTATGCGGACATCGTCTCGTAAGTTCAGGTGCTCCTTCCGCTTGGTCACGACTTCACACAGATGACACACGCGAATCTTTACTCTCAAAGTGTTGGGCGTGTCGTTGATGCCATCCAGGAATTTTGCAAAATTCAGCGTAAGTGATCCCAGGTGTACTGAAGAAGCAGCTCCTAAATCAGAAGGACTTTCAAGTCTTTCAACCAAGGCACGGAGTAGCGACGCTGCCTGTTCGGCAAACACCACCTCGCTGTCCTGGTCCTTTTCAACGGGAGCCAGAGCACCCGTGAACAACACTTCCAGTTCAGACTCCAAGGCTCTAAATAAGGGATAGTAAAGGGCTGGTGACACTTCACTTGCAAGCACATCTCGCATTGCTTCACGCACTCTCACATTAGCACAAGCTAAGAGTTGAATACTGAGCCTCAGATATCTCGTCAGCAATGGCTCTTCAGAGTGCTCGGAAGAGACGCGGTCAATCCATCTTAGGCCTCCAAGAGCTGGTTCTTCCAAAATGATAGCTTGATCGGCGGTACAAATGCCGCCCAGAGAAGCCAAAAATCCGGAATAATTTCGCCATTCGGCTAGCGCTCTGCCATCAACGACATCAAGAGTAGATGTTGAGACGTCTTTTGCAAGATGGAGCCAGCGATCAAACGCCGTTTCCCACGCGTTCAGAATGCCACTTGTTGGGAACTGCATTTGACGCAGAAGACCTCTCACTCGCTTCTGGAATGCGACCAATCCAGTGAACCGAAATGCGGGTGAAGATATCTCGCGATAGACTTCGGCATTCCGAAGTACGGACGCCGACGTTTTCGCCGACTCCACATGTTTGTCGATGATCGAGCACTCTTGGAGGAACAGTCCTGTACAAGAGGTCACTAGCTGACAGGTCGTGATGCTCGCAGAACAAAGTGAAATGAGAAGAGTCGTCTCAAGCTTTGAAGACGCACTCATGACATCTCCCGCGTCTTCCGGTACCTTGGCCAATTCCTATCGCATGTAAGCGGCAAGCAGTCAACATGGGAAGTTGCTTCGCAACTACATACCGGAATATTTTTGAGGATAAGCAAACGCGCTTCTAAGTATTCTTGGAGGTCGCGTAAGCTTTGGTCATCCTTCTTTGAGGTTACAGATTCGCACAGAGTAAGGAGGACCTTGGAACTTGGACTCATGAGTTGGTGGCTTAAGAGTTGGGTGACTTGGATGACTTACCTCCTACTCCAGATATCGTCACGTAGCTCCTTTGTGCCAAAACTGTGCCCGGTATCAAATTGGCGGTAGGCTTCAAGGTGGCCTTGGAAGAGGCGGCTCGCTACACCAGTGGCAAGCTTGCGTACAGGTGGGTTCTCGGACAGGGCACAAAGAAGGAAAGATTTGAAGAAGCTGTTATTTGAGCTGTCTGCAGATAGATCCTCCAGCAAGCGAGCTGGGGATGCATCCAAAAACTGAAGAATGCTGCAAACAAGCTCTGTTCTTTCGCTTCCCTGCCGGTTCGTCGCGCCAGTCTTGGCGTTCTCGATCTGTGCCGGTCAGCTACGGTCAGTTTTGCGGGTTGGAATTCAACGGGCGTACCTCCAATTCAGTTCGCATAAATGGCAATGCTACATCGAACAACTCATGATACCTCAAGGCATAGGGTTGTTGAGCAAAATACGAACATCCTTGAACAGCAGCTAGTTTGAAGCTGGTCGGTGCGTTCGATGCGATACAACTCTCAACGAAGCCGCTGACGCTTGTGTCAAGATTGAGATGTGTTAAGCTCACGAAGGCTGCAGTCATCATGTCTTGATCGAAGAGCCCGTATTCTGGTGAGGTGGCACGGCGGAAAAGAGCATCACGAACTTCATCCTGAACGTCTAGTGCGTAGCTAACCAATGCAGAGTCGCTCTCTACATCAAAATGCCTGGCAGCACGGAGCAAAGAGACGAGACAATAAGCTGCTTGTTCATTTCTGTTTCGTGAGGCTTTTCTTAGTCCTTCTAGGAAAGAAACTTTCTTCACCATACTGCTGCTCTTCGCTTCACGCATGTTGCTCGCAACTTCGAAAACATCCGGTAGAAGAAACAGTAATGTAGTTTGGAGAGGATAGAAAAGACCCCTCCGTCGTCCATTATCAGTTGCAGCCTGCGCCATGTCGAATAATGTATCAGCTCCTCCGTCAAGTCGCTTATGAACTTGATGAAGTTGCACAAACTCCCGCGGGAACCGGTCTAACCATCTCATGATCAACAATGGAGAGACTACAGCAACAGTGTTCTGATACGGTTTTCGGAAGTGTAGGAAGCTTGAGCAGATCTCTTGTATGACCTGGCCGAGCTTTGGGCCGTCGACCCAAAAGAAAGAAAGGAGACGCAGAACCACGAGTGCAGCTCTTTCAGCGTCTTGAAACGATCCTGGTGCAGAAACACCAGGCTGCGTGACAATACTAGTTCGTATAGAGTATATGACATTTCTAAGGTAGTCAAAAGCAGCAGTCCAGCTGGATGTTGTGACATATTCAGTTACTGTCTTGATGTGGGTGTCCATTTCCACCAACGTCTCAGCAAATTTCTCGTCGCTTGGGGGTGAACTATCCGCGTCTGAAGATACAGACGAACTTTCGGGTCGAGCGACTGAGACATTCCGCGTTGATACTCGGTCAAGAAGGGTCTGGGCAGGGAGGATACAATTCTCGGGAATCGGTTCAAGGAGATGCTTGAACGCGTCGAAGAGGCGGCTGACGAGTACTTCGTCAAGCGGAGGGGGTGAAGGGCTCGGTCTTAGATCTGAGTCCTGCGAAAGGGATGCCCAATGCGAAGAACAGCAGTCTGCGATGACGGCGACAATGTAAAGCTCGGAGGCTAGGATGTGGCTTGGATGATCGGCGACAGTCGAGTATGGGCGCGCAAGATCCTCAAGTAGAACCAGGAGTGATGAGATAACTGTAGCAATCGAAGTATTTCCGAGCTCGACCAATGTGGCTCGGGTGACATGGAGAACATCGTCTTGTTGTAAAGTCTGGCCGCTGGTGCCAGCTCGATGGGGGAGCTGTTGATAGGTGCCCGACATTAGTCGACCAAAGCTTCAAAGGGGAGTGGGAACTGCCACAAGGGCAAGACCTTCAGACTTACTCTGGTGGCGAGCCTGTCGACAAGACAGCCGACGAGGCTTGCGTCGCCATTCATGTTCGGGGCAGCATTGAGCGTGTATGAGTTTGAAAGGAATCAAGTTGGAAGTTGTTCTAGCTTCTCTAAGGGTCGCTTGCTAGTGCTAGGTTGTCCCAAACCCCGCGAACCGTCCCCACACGTATAGTGGCAGCATCCATACCAGGTAGTTAGGTAGGTTAGTACCTAACTTGGGTACTAGGGAACTGACCGTTTTCAGACTTTCATCCATAACAAGGAATGTATTACAGCACGACCGCAAACACATGCGTCTTGGTCATTTTACGTACAGTTGTAATGGTCAAATTATGATTGCATGAATATCCAGTCAATTTCGAAGTAGCTCTGACTATTTTGACTTGGAATTATTGTCTTTCCTTCCGCGACCAAGCTCAATTGTTTACTGTAATCCTTGATATGCTAGTCATCCATCTTCATCAAAACGCTCAAGGGCACCCAATGGCTCAGTGAGAAGAGACCAAGCCAGGCGTTTCCCTACCAAACGTTTGGCAAGAATTACTAGTAGACGTTTTTATAAATCCTAGTTGCTTTATTCGAGTCCGACACTTGTTCGGAGGATGACAGGTCACAATATGTCTTTTCGACATCAGTCACCTAAATTCCGTCAACTACCTATATGACCGGCCGTCTCGATAGTGGCCTCGGGAGCTGTAGCCTCCTGAACCTCGTCCTCTCTCATAAGAAGCGTCGCCGTAACCATGGTAGCCAGGGGCACCATTAGCTGGGAACGAAGGGCCTCTATACTGGTTGTATCCTGAGGAGCCTCCGTGTCGGTTATCATATTGCTGATTATGATAGTTGCTTGGTGGCGGCGGCGGTGGCACTCCGATCCCGAATCCAGGGGCTCCTGGTGGTGGAGGGACGTGAGATGCAGGCGGAGGAGGGTAATGACCGTTAGATCTGCCGTATCCCCCCTGATGGCGGTTGTGTTGATAACCGCGCGTCATGCCAGGTCCGTTGTGGCCACCACGGTCGTGCCCGCGTCCAAAGCCACCGTTTCGACCTCCACGATTCGCTCTGCTCCGCATGTCCTGAATGTCACTCTGTGTGAGGGCAGGTTTCGGGAGTTGCACTCCACGGAGGAGCATCGACTTGTGCGTTTGCGATACTTGGGGAAAGTCGTAATACACGCTACTGTGGTTAGCTAGACAATAATAATGGACACAGGACCCAAGCACATACCTGACTGATCGGTCATAGTCTAGATCGGGCATACTGTTCCGTTCCAGAGGGTACTTCAGTTCACTATGGGGAACATAGCCCTCCTTCTTCTCTACTTTGCCCGACAGACCATCACTCTTCTTGGGGTTTAGTTTGAACTTGGAGTCACCTTGCTTCTTGGAGTAGAAGTTGGTCAGAACCTCGTCGTACAAGCTCTCGTGGCCTTCGGAAAAGATCAGGACATCTCTGCCCATTTCATTACGTGCAGCATCTGCAGCACTGAGCTCCGGGTATTTAGCCTGGACTGCTGCTAGAAGTCGTGGCATTTCGATAAATGGAAGCAATGCAACTCCTTGCCAAGCCATCTTCTTTCCATTTAGGTCGATTTCAAAGTCCTCGGGATAAAAGTCTATGATATCACTCTCAGGGTTGAGCATGAGATCATGAAAGACTTCAGGAAGAGCGTGTCTCGATGCAGCCGGCAAGACACTCATCAGCTGTTCGAAAGGCTTGGATACCCGTCCCTTCTCGAAAGAAATGTCCATCTTAGCAATGTCTTTGAAATCGGCCGCGAATGGTGCGTAGTGATATGGGTAGTACCATTCCCAGGACGGGCACCCCTGGAAGTAGTACAGCAAGACCCAGGCGAGTCCCTCAACATAGGCTCGAGCAACCCCATGACGAAATTCAATGTCTTTGGGGTCTTTATGGAATTTCTTTTCATAGTATCGGTCAGCATACCCGTCCTCCCAGAGGCGCACCTCGTCGACAGGGCCCTCTTCGGTCGGGGCCGATGGGGTAGCTGCGCTGGCTGTATCGGGCGCCGAACCACTACCTTCTTCAATGCTCGAGGCTTTTCGTTTGCCAAGAGCTGAAGGGGAAGCCTCCTCAGGATTCTCTGGTTTTGCGCTAGAAAGCGACTTCTGCGACTGGAGTTGCGCTTTGAGCACACTAGCAGCGCTCTTGTTGGCAACGTTCGCATCCGGTGCAGTACTACGATTCACCACCATATCATGGGTTAGTGTTTGCTCGTGTCGGCCAGGGTATGATCCGATGGCTTGGAGTGGTAAACCATTTGCAGGATTTTCATGGCCGTTGACCTTTTTCGGGTGGCTCGGGCCACCCTGGCGTCCTCCCCGACCATTACCCTCATTCTGAAGTTTCCTCCGTTTGAAGTTGGCTTCGCGTCGGTCCTCTTGTTCTTTGCGTCGTTTGAAGATACCGTCCTCTTGCTGCGCCAAACCATTCAAGATGACCTGAGCTCGTTCGAGATCGATATGTCCATCCTTGGTAACGTAGCCACCCATGACTGGCAGATTATCCTTCCAAATCTTGGTCAGGGTATCAATCCCGTGCTCCCGAATCTCGAGAGCCGGAAGATGGGGCAGGAAGTCGTTGCCTACGAAACAACACATGAAAATCCAGTCGTCAACGGCCCGTTCCAGGTCGAAGCGAAAGGGCAGGTTCGGCACTCCCAGCTCAACCGCCAGATACTCTCGTAATACAGAGACGTGTAGCCAAATGAAGGGTTTGAGTGCAATGCCATTGTCTTTCTCATCATGCTCGCCGTCCTTCTTCTTTTCTTCACCGCGGCAATTCTGAGCATCATGGCCCTTCTGGCCACAGAGCTTGCACAGGCGAGCTTTCTGGTCCTGGAAAAATACGTCTTCGCGCAGAACTCGGAAGTGAGGTTCGTGGGTTGCAAGTCCAAGCATGATAAGATCAGCATCTAAGCCATAGATGACATGGCGAGTGTTCGGATCATGATCGGGGGATGCTCTTTGGGAGCGGACAAAGTTCATGATCTTGTGCTCACCCTCTCCAGGAACTGTAGCGTCAGAAATGATGATTTTTAATTTTGCCCAACCTGGATCTGTGTTGAGTTTATACTGGCACCAATATCTCAGACTGAGTGCGAGAATATCCATAAAAGGCGTGCCAGGGGTGATCGAGTTTGAATCAAACGCCTTCTTCGTCACGGTTTCCAGGCTTTCGGTCGTCAAGTTTCCGCCATTCTGTTGCTTCAGCATCTTGATAAGCTCTTGTTTATCCTGCTCTTTCTCTTGTGCTTCTTGCGCAGAACGAAATCGTCGCGACCGTTGCTGATTCATTTTGGCTCTAGGGGCAACACCATCTATTGGGGTTGGTCAGTATTAAAGTAGTGACTTCTCGAGAGTAGCGGTAGTAGGGTGTGGAAACTGGAGACAAACAAAACACTTACCAACTGCAATCATTAGAATCTTTCTGGGTCGCACCATGTTCACAACGCGATCAGTATATCTGAAGACCTCCATCATCATCTCTTCCTCATCTTTGGGGGCAGGCCGATCTTCGGGATGAGAGCAAGGATGAACGATGCCATTCATGTCGAGATAGAGGTTATCAAACTCCTCGCCGTTCGGGTTGGGTCGAGTGGTGTCAACAGGAATCGTAGAACCATCTTCCATAACGAGAGGCTTATCCTCGATTACAGGCGATATAATCTTGGGATATCTGGAAGATAGCCATCGAAACGCCGCTGGGATACCCATCTTGTCTGTCGATTATGCAAAGAACTGTCTAGTCGAGATTTTGTCGCGAACTAGCGCGCTGGAAGCCGAGAGGCAAAAAGAAAGCGATGCGGTCGCAAAATCGTGTACGTGAAGAAAAAAGTATCAAATGACTTCTTTTATTATCCACAACTAGAATTAATAGTGCGCTCGGCTTCAAACAAAGAATTTACACAATATCCTTCAGTGGGGAGAAAGAAGGACAATGTGAAGGATTGGAGTTTAACCTTTAGTTGAATCGCGAAATGATTCTTTGATCAACGTAGTGCTACCACAGCGCAAATGCACTAGCTAAGCCACACAACTCCACCTGATTGGGGAATATGCAACTACCGAACTTTTATGCGTTAGTTGAGTCGCGGTGTGCTTCTACAGTACATGTCTCTCCTGACAAGCTGTTCAGTACGGTAGTGATCGACTAATTAGGATAGCTTCCATTGTGAACTTGACCAACGAAAGAGACGGTTTCGACAAACACCGGAGGTGCCTCCATGCAACTTTTTGAATCATCCTGAGCCATATGGCATTGAGGCGCTGCAATCATGTTCTCCTCCATCGCCAGCGCCCCGGCGAAACAATCAGTCGGCGAGACCATCGACGTTCTAAGCGGTCGTCTTAGTTCAGCAACTTTGTTGGAGGATCGAAGAGCGGCTATTTTAGGTCTGCGGAGCTTTGCTAAAGACTATCCAGCGTCTGTAGCTTCAGGCGCTCTACGAAGTCTTATCGGAAGCTTGAGCAAAGATGGTGAAGATGTCGACACAGTCAAGGTAGTCCTTGAAACGTTACTAATGCTCTTCAATCCAAATGAAGATAGTCCCGAGGCTTCAGAGGAGATTGCTCTTTGGCTCGCTGACGAGTTTACTCAACGTCAAGAGAACATAACACTACTACTCGATTTCCTCGATACCAACGATTTCTATTCTCGCCTTTATTCTCTCCAATTACTTGCTGCTATTCTCTCCGCTCGAACAGAACGCACCGAGGAATGCATCTTTACTGCGCCCCTGGGAATACCACGATTAGTTTCTGTCCTAGACGACCAACGCGATGCTATACGTAACGAAGTTATCATCCTCCTAACATACCTCACGCCAACGTCGATCGAAATACAGAAGCTAGTGGCATTTGAGAATGCCTTTGACAGACTGTTCGCCATTATCGAAGCAGATGGTGCCTTGGCAGAAGGCGGGCGTACCGTCGAGGATTGTTTAATTCTTTTGGCCAATCTACTCCGATCAAACAGCTCGAACCAGTCACTCTTTCGTGAGTCAGGCTGCATAAACCGTCTTGCGGATTTGCTGGGGCGGGTCCTTAAACCACAATCTGATGGGTCGGAGATTGCTTCATGGGCAACAGCGCAACGCAATCGCAACGTGTATGCTTTTCTTGCTGTTATACGTCTTTTTATTGTTCGAGGATCAGCAGGGACAAACCTGAATCAAGCAGCAATTTGGAAGCATGGTCTTACCTATCACGTTCTTCAGTTAGCCTTCAGCCATGAGGCTCAGACACAAATTAAAGCCGAGGTGCGACATCTTGATAGCCAGAGGATAACCTCATTAACGTGAGATATAGGCTTTGATTACTTGTGGTGACATGATCTGTCAAAATGCGCCTCTTCAGGAAGCGTTCGCTCAAATGACAGTCCTGTCTCCCCTAGATAAGGATGGAGCAGCTGGTGGCCAGACTAGTCAACAAGACAAAATCTTCGTTATTGACGGGTTATTGGACCTCACACTTTGCTCACAGGACCTCCAAGAGTTCGATGTGCGATTTGCGGCAGCTGAGTGTCTAGAGGCGTATTTTGCTAATCATTCGGCTGTCAAGTTGCACTTTCTTGGCAGAGCCATCGAAGGCCATCAATCTGGTGCCAATGAGCCCTCAAATGTTTTGACAGTTCTTTTACAGCCTTCACCTGAGACTAGTGACCCATATCGACAGTGGTTTGCTGCTGTGATTGCGTTCCACTTGCTACACGGAAATCCAGAAGCCAAAGCAGAGGCCATGAGCCTCACCGAAGGTGATTCTGAGGATGGGGAAGAGGTAGTGACTGGCATACAGACCCTTACAGCACACGTAACATCAGGCTTGCGCCGGAATGATGACCCCCGCGTCTTGGTGGGGTATCTCATGCTTCTTTTGGGCTGGCTTTTCGAGGATCTCGATGCTGTTGACGATTTTCTTACAGAAGGGAGCAATGTACAGAGTTTGATTCAAGCTGTCTCGCAACCTCCAGCTACAGGCGGTGGTGAACTCGTTCAAGGACTATGCACCATGTTATTGGGCACTGCTTACGAGTTTTCCACCAAGGATTCCCCAATCCCGCGCGCAACCTTGCTTGAGATTTTAACGTCTCGAATTGATCGAGATTTATACTTAAATCGTCTATCAAGGCTTCGTAGCCACCCTCTCATACGCGACTTTGAGGTTTTGCCTCAGAAGCTTGATACTTCATCTCCTGGTCGACTACCAGATGTCTTCTTTGACCGAGCATTTGTTGAATTCTTCAAGGATAATTATAGTCAGATAGCACGTGCTATCGATAGGGAACCGGGTATGGAGATATCCGTTATCACCAATGGTACTCAGAAGGGTGTCTCCCGGGAGCTTGTAGACTCTCTGAGAAGTCAAGTTGAGGAAAAGCAAACCACCGTGAACGAGATGCAAGAATCTTTAACTGCGCTTCAGGGGCGTCTTAGTCAAGAACAGGCTGACCACCGCCGTTCCCAAGAGACTGCTGCCCTAGAATTGCAACGAATTAAAGCAGTCAATGAGGGTTTGCAGAAAAGTCACAGCGATGAACTACGGTACGTCATTTGGTCGTTGGTTGTATCAAGGTCGACTAAGGCTTTGCAGGAAACTTCAAACTCAGCTGGCGTCCAAAGAGAACGACCAGCGGAAGCATATTGCCCAACTGCAGTCTCAGTATTCGGCTAAAGAAAACGACTACCAGAAGCAAATTGCTCAACTGCGGTCGCAACAAGCCGCACAGGACAGCAGTCATCAGAAGCAGCTCGAGCAGATTCGCAAAGCGGCCGAAGTTGAAGCAGAAAAGATCAGACGGCGGACAGATGCCGAGATAGCTGATCTTAGAGCAACAATTAGTCGTCTCGAGGTTGATTTGATGAAGGTGTGTACTTTTGATTTCACAATCCATCTAATCTGGGGCAACCCCTTACTGACGGTATGCCGAACATAGTCTCAAAAGGAGCACAATGTGCTTCAAACCTTACGCAAGAAGGACCTAGATGAGCAGAGAGAAGCTCACGAGGCGGCATTACTCCACCTTGGCGAAAGTAAAGACAAAGAGATAGAAGACATCAAGGCCAGAGCAGATGAAAAGGAACAGAGGTACAAAAAGGACATGGAAGAACTTGGCAAGCAGAAGAATGCCGAGATAGAAGCGCTCCAGCAACAGAGCAAGGATGACTTGGAACAACAGAAGTCAATGACCTTGAAGGCAGAGGAGAAGTGCCAGCGTCTTGAGAAGGAACTGAGTGGTGGAGATGCTGGAATGAAAGGCATGCAGGCCAGACTTGAAAAGGTAAGCTTTCTACGACTCACTTTGGCCGCGCACAAACAGCTCACTTTTCTTTTTTGCAGATGGAGTCAGACTTGTCGGCAGCCAACAAAGCAAGGAACACGGCCGAGAGGCAGTTGGCTGAATTCAAAGAAACGGCCAAGGAAGAAGTAGTAAAGGCAAAGGCTGGGGTTGAAAAACAGTTATCAGAGTCGAGAGAAGCCAGAGAAACGACACAATCGGAACTCGATGATCTCCTGATGGTATTTGGCGACTTGGAAGAAAAGATGGAAAAGTACAAGGTAAGTTGGCAGCGACGAAGTATTTTACCATGTGGTACAAGCAGCATACTGACATTACCATAGGCTCGCTTGATTGAGCTTGGTGAAACTGTATCAGACGGCGAAGACGACGATGAGGATGAGGATGACGACGACGACGAAGATGGCTCGGATGCCGATGGCTCTGAAGAGTCTGGAAATGACGATGATGAGACAGACGAAACGAAGCAGCAGCCGAAATCCAAATCCAAAAAGTAACGGGGTGGCTGAGTCGCAAGCAAGTCGCGGGTCTCGACAGGAGAGATGCGATATACCACTTACAGACATATTAAAAGCAAACGCCTCGCGGATTGCATCTGGCTGCTATCTTGACCCAAAAAAAAATTCCCCAACAGGGCATAGTCTCCTCCAATAACGGTGATCCCACAAAATACTTTCCTCTAGCTACCGCCGCTGCCCAGCTCTCACAAATCGGCCACCCGACTACTCATTCAAAAAAAAAAATTATTTCTTCTTCAATCTTTCTGCTGTTATTTTTGTTGCAGTGAAAATGTCCGTACACGATTCTGCTTCCGATGAGGGTGAATGGCTCGACTTGGAGTCGGATGAGGAGTCGATTCCTATCACATCCTTCTTCACCTCGCAGACTTTCCCCACGGTTGCTGCCATGCTTGAGGATAGCATCAAGAACCACGGATACAACTTCGCCGAGGATGTTCAAAAGCTCCAGCTAGATTTCCATGGTGCCGTCAAGCTGGTCAACTTTATTCGTGATCATGTTAAGAATGGGTTGTCACTTCCCAATGACATCTCTTCTAAGGACCTCGAGGATGAAAAATACCTTCGCCCGGTTCTAGAAAATGATGCACTCATCTTCTCTCTCGACGAAGTCCTAGAAGCCATCACCGCTGATCAAGCCAAGGATGGGAATCTTACAGCACGCAACAAGGAGCTCGAGGAGGAGCTCGAGAAGCTCAAGGATCAATTTGCCAATTACCGCCTGACGGTCCAGGAGACACTTGATAAGCGATGGGGAGATGACACCGAGACAACTCCTACTGAGAAGAAGGATGACTCTGCTTACTACTTTGAGTCATATGCTGCCCACGGTATTTTCTAGTCACCCTCATTCCATGTAATGGCGTACTAACTGTGGTCAGAAATCCACGAGACTATGTTGAAAGACAGGGTACGAACTGATGCGTACCGTGACTTCATCTACAACAATAAGCACATATTCAAGGATAAGGTTGTGCTCGACATTGGATGTGGCACTGGTAAGTTGGCTTTGCTCGAGTCTGAAATACTAATATTGATAACATGGAACCAGGAATTTTGAGCATGTTCGCGGCAAAGGCAGGTGCCAAGCAAGTAATTGCTGTCGACAAGTCGGACATCATTGTCAAGGCTAGGGAAAACATCTTCCACAATGGCTTGTCCGACGTTATCACGACCCTCAAGGGTGCCATTGAGGATGTTAAGCTGCCTGTGGACCAGGTTGATATCATTGTCAGCGAGTGGATGGGCTACTGTCTACTTTACGAAGCCATGCTCCCCAGTGTCTTGTACGCTCGGGACCGATATCTCAAGCCGGACGGTATCCTCGCACCGAGCTCTGCAACAATCTGGATCGCTCCTGTTGCCGACCAAGAATACATTTCAGACCACATCACCTTCTGGAGAGACGTTTACGGGTTTGACATGAAAACTATGCAGGAGGGGATCTATGAAGAAGCAAGAGTCGAAGCTATGCCGCAAAGCTCTCTTTGTGGTGAACCTTACCCCTTCAAAGTGCTTGATCTCCATACCGTCAAAACCGAAGACCTTCAGTTCACCGCCAAATGGAAATCCAACATCACCCGCGAGGTTGAGAATGTCGATGGCTTCCTCATCTGGTTTGACAACTTCTTCACCACAGCCCGAAGCGACCCGGTTCCCCCAGCTGAGACAACACCAGATACCTGGGACAAGAGAGACCAGGGTGGCGTCGCGTTTACAACTGGACCATCTGGCACTGTCACTCACTGGAAGCAAGGCCTGTTGATTGCTCCTCCTGAGGCCAACCCATCCAAGAAATGCCCAAAGAGTCTCTCGGGCGAAATTGTTTTTACAGCTGCTGACGACAATGCCCGAGCGCTGGTCCTGCGGGCATCTTGGACTGACTCTGAAGGTGACTCCAGACAGCATTCATGGCAGCTGAAATAGGTGTCTCCTTGTCAGCTTGGCCACGTACAGATGAGTCCTTGGGGTAATGGTTTTACCTTGAGTGTCGATTCTATCCAGGCCACAATCACAAATGAGGTACATTGAGACCCTGCAACAAAAGGTTTACAATACTCAGGAATCCCTCGCCAAGAATAAAGCCCTAGCGATGTTAGTGAGGCTTTGTTTTATGGAGTCTGATACCTACTGAGGCAAGGATGATAAGAGGTGTCTGCTTCCTTTGCGCTATATGGATCCAATACCATGCGAACAGACCGCCTGCGGCCCGAGCCAGCGTAAACGATGGAACGTTGTACATGCCTTGTTTAACATTAGCGATAGCTGGATCAGGCATCGTATATCTATGGCTTACCAACAGCGACGGCAATGCCGCCTGGAATCATAGGTCGCCATCTTTTACCAATAGCAAGTGTCCTGATGACAGTGGCGAAGGCAAATAAGACTGCAGCTCCAATAGCCCATTCCTTGGCCCGATGTGGTAACCCTGTGCCCGTGACAAGTCGTGCAGTGAAAATCCAGACGTAGGCGGTCGGTACCTGGAAGAGATCCCCAGGAATTGTGTAGACGCTGCAGGCCGATCATGTCAGGATCTTGCGAAGCTAATGTAAGCAATTCAAGGAGTGGTATCTTACTTTGTATAAATGCGGTAGATAAAAGCGCTCAGAATAGCACCTACTGTTGCTCCAATGACTTGGCCCCAGAACTGGGCCTTTGGCGCAGCTCCCAGGAGGTGGCCAGTTTTGAGATCTTGCATAAGATCGCCAGCTTGTAAAGCACCAGCTTCAGACTGCAGTAAGTCAGTAAATGGTTGTCTGGTAAAGCCTTGCCATACTCACCACGGCCCCAGCGATTAAGTTTATCAAAACACTGGACTTGTGGGATTGTGGGATGATGAGTGCGAAGAATAGCTGTGCGAGCTTGCTGATTCCGGATACAGGATTCAGATCCGTTTCACCCAAGGCCCTGACACCCATGATACTCAGTACAAGAGCCATGAGAACAGCAATAGTCGTGGCATAGAGCGGTACAAGATCACCAAAGACGAGGTGGATGGTAAGTACACAAAGAGCAATCGAGGCAAGAAGGCCAATTGATACCATGCGGCCACCAATACGCTGGTGCGGGGGAGCATCCTCATCCTCGTCGCCATCCTCTTCGGGATAGTCACCACGCGGCTCAGAGCGGCCCGCTGTGTCGGTATGTAGAAGCGGCGAATATACATGGCTTAGGGGTTTCCACAGACCAGAGATGCCATGTTCTTGCACTCGTTGTCGTAAAGAAGAAGCAATGCTGGCGACCTTGGGACTGGTAAAGACTCCACGGAGACCTACGTAGGCAAGACTTACAATAGCATCCGCCAACATGATAGCAAGCGATATCCATATGATCCATCCCTTACTACCATGCTCCCAGTCATCGACGTCACCGGGTGCCCATCCTCGGGATTTGGCTAGGGGGCTAAGAATTCCCCAACCCATGATAGCACCAAGCAGCATATGTAGCGTTGTTTCGGTGCCCATGATGATTCCCTGGCCAATGTAGGCAAAGCTAGGGTTGAATGTCCACAGCCACATATGTGCCGCGGTTGAACCAAAGACAGGCAGATTACGCAGTATGGGAAAGAAGTAGGTAGCAAGCGTGTAAAGTCCAGAGCCACCGAAGCACAACAGCAATAGTTTAATGTTAGCTGCCCAGTCCCCTTTAGACGACTCGTCGTCCTCGATGTCCTGCTGATGTTCTTGGTCTGTAGTAGCTGGCCCAACGGCAGTTGGTTGGGATAATTCGTCCCGTGGGACGAGGCTAGCAAACCCGCCTTTTGCAGCAGCATCAAGCTCATCTTTTGTCGACTGCCTGCCTCCGCCGTGCAGAACCGAGATCAAAACGGCCGTACTGAACCCACTGGGGAATTTGAGGCGTTCTCGGATGATGACTTGTTTGCGCCTAATTGATAGAGTCAGTATCAGTTGCGTTCGAACAAGATGGGACGGGCAGCTAGCTGCTGACTTACAAAGGCACAGCAAAGACAACACCAAAGTAGCAAAGACCTAAAGACCAAATTATGAGTTGCCAAGTGCTCAGATCAATTGGGCCTTGCTCATCAGCAGCCAGAAGATAGTTCAGCGCCGGGATCTGTCCATCCAGTTAGAGCCAGTCTCTTACACATGAGTCTTGACAACCTACAACGCCAACAAATCCGCATCCGAGTGGCATAATGGCCATACCACAAGCTACGCTCTGCAGCAGAACATTTTCGACTGGGGAAAAGGGAAACCTCAAGTGCGGAGCAAGAAGCTTAAAGATGCCAAAGCCCATGAGACTGGCTGGCATCGACATGATAGAAACCCATCCTGTCTGCAAGCCAAAATACATATTGGAGAAGCAGATAATGGTTCCGACCGCGAGGCCAGCCAGAACGCCTCGTACGGTGAAACTTTGCCCGGGAACTACTCGTGTCGCCATCTTTGATATGTTAAAAAGGATGGCGATATTGAGAGACGCGTAGAGAGAGCGTGTGACGTTCAGTAAGATAGGTAGGTAAGTGCCTATTTACTAGTACCTAGGTAGGTAATAGATCGGCTTGGTCGGTCTACCAGTCGTGGCTGGGCTTCCCCACATTCCGACTTCCGGGGTATGACTAAGGCAATAATCCCTGATCATCATTCACTGTCGACGAGTTGTAAAACCAACATGGATAGATTATCATCGATTAGGTCTTTCATATATCTTGCTTTGAGTGTTACTTTAACTATTATCCCATCTCCCAAGCCCAACTCCTTCGCCCAGGGTAAGTTAAATAAGGTTAGTGCATAGGTGCAGTCGAGTCAAGCTCACTGGCCTGTTGACGTGCTCATCTTCAGACTGATTGTTACCAACTATATCAAAACCCAAAGCTATCCAGAAGGGATCCTGCGTCTGGCTCCTCAAAAGTCGTTGGGGGTGCCTTGACCGTCTTCTTGTTCTCTCGATGTGACTCAAAGTGAAGGGTGGGCGACGGTAAGTCAGCAACTACCAGTGAGCTTCTCCTTCGAAGCAGCTTGAGAGGATTAACCTCTCCACCAAGGCCCGTTACTCCTGGGGACTGTTGGAATTCCCAATTCCGTACTGGCTCATAGTTAGCGCACATTCAACTAGCAATCTTCCAGCCTCCAACGTACCTATATCCAGCCCAAGAAGATCACAACCCATTCGGTCGTATAGCTTTGCGCTGTGCAGCACAAACTCCCACTCGACTTTCGGAGTAATCTTAGAGGCTCCTCTTAAAGTCTGTAACGTTTGGTGACGCAAATGAGAGTAGAGCACGACCAAAGCGGGATCGTCAGTAAGGTAGAGCCGAGACTTGATGTCAGGAGAGCAAGGTGTTTCCAAGAGGGTATAAACTGGAGTCTGCGAGCGAAGTTAATTTCTGTTCCTTGCAACGTGAGTCTGAGGAATATATCAACGTACAATGAGTGCTCGTACAGCAACATCTTTCCGGCCCAGCATCCAGAACGCCCACGCAGCTAGCCAACGATTGCCTTCTTGGGCTGCGAGTGGCAAGACTGTATCTTGAAGGAGTCGACGCAGTACCGGTCCATCATCACCTTCGTATACCCGAGATATAGTTATGGCAAGTTGCATGTCTTTGAGCTGATTTAGGCAGACCTGAACGGCGTCATGGAGGTGATCGGCGAGAAGGAAAAACGCAGCAGCATATTCTATACGCAATCAGCTCCGGCATCATCCAGTACTTTCAACAAGGATCTTACCAAAACGCCTTCTACTAAGCAAAGCATATGCATTCTTCAGAGCCGCTGATCTCCATTTGGGATCTTCAAAGTTGTTCGCCAACAATCGTTGAGTCGCTGCCTGTTCTTTGTTCCAGTTTGCCATTCTCCACAGGCCTTGAAGAATGGTCTTCTTGCGAAGGGCAAGGTAATATAGACTGCAGTCGACTGGATTCTTGACTTCGTTTTTTGTGTATTCATTCCGAGCGATCAGCTCAAATTGAGCTTTCTAGGAGATGTTAGCTGCTGTAGTAAGTCTGTGTCGAGTCGCTTCTCAATTACCAGTGCAGTTGGATCAGTCAGCCACATGAAGAGGCCGCTCTCACGGGCGTGCTCCCACAGCATATTGCCTTGGTTCTGTCGCGACACAAAGTCTACCAGAATGTCTTGGCTGTTGGAATGAAAGGCCCAGTTGATTTCTCGCCATGAAAGATGCATTTCGTTGGTACGTCCTTTGCGAAGAGCGTGTTGACGGAACAGCAGCATGAATCGAGCGCCGTTTTCATCCATTGAACGACGGTGACGTTCAACAAGGGAAACACATTCGACAATGTCCGCTAGTTGGATCTGTTCATGTCCGGAAAGTTGTGGAATGTTGGTCTTGATTAGTTTTTCATTGATCAATACAGCAGTCTGCTCGGTGAAAACATCTTCATCATCGATGTCGTCTGTTTGGTTTCCATTGAGATAAATACCATTGGACTTGTCACTAGCCAGTGTGTGGCTTTCCTAAGCCGCTGTGTTAAAATGTTGCATGGTCAATAATGAAGTGGAGATGTCACTCACCCCAGGCACATAGAACTCAGTCATATCCATCCCCAGATAGTCGTCCAGAGTCTCACCTTCGACATGGTACTTCAATGTCTTGTACAAAGCCACTAGAATTCGTCGTACAAGTTTGGCCTTCCCTGATAAAATGCACTGAATGAGAAACTGAGGGTGAAATACCGGTAAAGGACCATTGAAACGCTGAACGACCTGAAACAAATCCAGATTACCATCTTTGCGTAAGGGAAGCCGCAGATCGGTCTTCATCGACTCAGAGACCCCAACATGTCTATCTTGTACAAACATCTGGTTGCCTGCGCCAATAACCAAGTGGCCATCGCCCAACCAGGTCGAGTCTCCAATGGGGTGTGGTGTGAGTTCTCGAATGCTGATCTCGCGAATCTGGGCCCAAGCTGGACCTTTGTTGAGGTAATCGAATCGCATCTGAGAAAGAAGGATGACTCGATAAGGGAAACCGACGGCAAGGATAGACTGGCCATCGGGCGTTGATGTCCAGTCCAAGTCTTGGATGACCTGATGTTCTTGGAAGTTGTTTTCGTACTCAAGGCGAGCACCGCCGATGTCCCAAATTGTAAGCTGCGATCGCGACATGTTCACCAGAGCAGCCTTTTTCAAGGTACTCCCACTGACCAATGCTGGCTGGGAAATGCCTGTCTCCGTGGTGCATGTGGACAACCATCCCACACTACGCTGCTCAGGGTCAACTCGTGCAGTCCAGAAGTCCACGCGGCCTGTATGGGTGTAAGAAATAGCGACATCGCGAGCGAATATATCTAGAAATCCTGAGACGACAGGCTGAGAACCGGCAGGATCTACTGGTAGAACGTATGCCAGGTCTTGTATGTCTTTTAATTCAAAGCGGCTTAGCTCTTCAAGGCCAGCTCCGACTTTTGTTTTTGGATCGTCAAAGTAACGAGGCAACTGAATCTCCCATACAACACCCTGTCCTTCTGAGGTTATAGTTGCGATATGAGCAACGGTGTAGTTCTTGACGTCTGATCGAGGTAAGATTATGAGGCAGAGTGGTTTCCCTGCAATCTCGTGATCACATTGGGCGAGGAGAACAGCTCGGCTAGTCCTGCAATCCCAAAGTGAAATAGTCCCGTGGCGAAGAAACACCACAAATCGCCCCTTTCTCAATACGCATATTCGATGTATGTGGCCCTTTTCTGGTATGACGCTCGCCCTTGTGAGTGCAAGGCCTGAGTTGTCCTGTGGAGCCAACAGATGTTTCCAGACAATGCTCTCGCCGTCTCGTGTGCGAGAGACTACCGCTCGCCCACTGTAGTTTCGCACAATTTTGGTGATAGAGGTTGAATGACCAGACCAGATCGTTTGTAGGGAGAGACGCCGATCGTTTGTAGTGGGATCAAACAGATCAGCAACGCTTCCACTAAAGACGCCTATCCTCCCATCAAATGCGTGCAACATGAAGTGAACCTTGCCACTTTTTTTGTCGCAGTATGTCTGGATCTCGGTATGAGGGGTGTCGGGAGCTGGTAGGAATTTGCCGAGAAGTTCAAAATGAACGTCCGTGACTTGTGCCACCTTGAAAAGAGTTGGGGAACTCGCAGTAGTACTACTAACGTTCTCAAGGGCCCATGCCGACATTATTCCTTTCCCATCAAAAGCTATGCAGATTTCTGGGTTTTTAGTTGCGACAGCGACCAGATGGTCGAGAGCGACAGGGTCATCAGTGTTGGAGTCGTCAGACATTCGCGCCTGTACAGCTTGCTCGACAGAGGCTGTGAAGTCTCTTCCATCAAGAACTAGTGCAAAGCGCATGTCGACCCCTTCAGGATTTTCTTGAGACGGCGCACAAACATCAACCTGGCCCCATAACTGCCAATGTTTCCCATCGGGAGTGTCGGTTGGCGTCCACACGCGGATACATTTATCAAGGCATACGGTGTACAATACGTTATCCGAGGCCTGTTCTACGTGAAATGGCCTGCGCCACCTCACCGATGTTATAATGTTTGGGTGTCGTAGATATGTGAGGTCGAAGCGAACTTCGTCGGCACCAAAATTGAGTCTGCGCCAGACCTTGATTAAGTGATCATGATGGCCCGTCGAAGCGATGTATCTTGAGTCGTATGATAGTATGGCATGTTTTGCGATGCTCGGCAGATCTTTCTGCCAGAGACACCTCGGTTCGGTCTTGGTATCGAATAGGGACAAGCAATGGGTGGCTACCAGAAGCTCCTCGGAGGTGCCCCAGGATAATGTACACGGCGTATTATCGGGATTTGGGAAGGGAATGTCGAATGTCGCTTGAAGCGCCCACTAATGGATCTGTAAGCTCATACTCGTGCTCTAGTGATTCAGTCTGCAGGGTCAAACCTTCAATGTGTCCTCGCGCGATCCAAGTGGTTTGTACACGCGAACTTGGGTCAGCGTGCAAGTAGCAATCTTGCCTGTTGCCTCATCAAATGCGATAGCTTCTAGGGTTTGTTCTCCCTCGTCATAGACTGTCTGTAAGATTCCATGACATCCTTCCAATATTGTAAAGGCGCTACCTGTGATGTATACCTGCACAATACGCCCTCGTCAGTCGGGTTCAAAGCTCCCGAGTATGGGTTGAGCTGAAACTTACATTGATGTGTCGGGAGTCCCAGTAACCCGAGGCTAGCCCTTGGAGCCTCGAGCGCGGGTTTCCCGGCAAGACGGCCTTCATGCTATCAGGGAGCACAATTTACGTGCATTTCTTGAGGAGTACGATGGAGCTATGCTCAAGCGCAAAGGATGAATGTTGGACGAGAGGCTTGATAGCTCCAGCGCAGGGAAGCTTAGTTAGCACCTAACGATCGCCAGAGTCCATGCAATAAACGGGCGGTTTCCCAGAGCGATTAGAGGTGACGTGACCCCTCGCCCCCTAATAAGAGGCGGAACCCACACCCCAGCTCATGCACAGGAACTCATGACGGCAAGTGGGTGCCACCCTAGAGCAACTCAGACATGAGCATCAGACATGAACACTCTTAACTGGGTTATAGGCAAAATTCACATTTAAAGCCTTGTTTTTAATGTAATTTTGGTATACTTATTCTCTTCTGCGAATTAGAGTGGCTACAACACTATCAAACCAACTACAGACGCACGGTAATGAAATACAGTACAATACTAACACACCTAGGTAGATACCCCATCAGTTGTCCAAGTAGTAGTACCAGTATTCAATAGGGAAACAAGTTCCGTCGTATGCCTAGTACCTTGGTACATGGTTCTCTGGAATTCACATTATTTAGGTACCTAGTAGTATTTAGGCTGGTGCTTTTGCTAATTAATACTTCACAAATACCAAGTTTCGAGCTCAAGAACTAGTAGGTAGTAATCCAACAAAACTATTGCTTGTCCAACACCATCGGCATAGTGCCGTTATGCATTCGCTTGAAACTAACAGAAAGGGGTATCCTTTTTATCAAACAAGTCATCCAACGTAAAATAAACACATCCAGATCATCCATGGCCAAAAACTGCTCTTTCCAGCTGCAATTGCCTTGTCCATACACACCTGCCTTGTCCTCCTTGTATATATATACGAATAACTGTTTTACACTATCGACTTATACCCGTATGACCATGCAATTGGTCGCTCCGTGGTGCTCCCAATGGTCGACTTTGTGGTGTAGCCAAGAATTTTCTTGGCGATTGGATACGCACCGATCTTGTCGCTGGCGTAAATTTCACTGTTTGTGGCGGGGGAGCGGACTGTATATCAGATGGCTTCGCCCCGACGGATTTACTGCTCACTGCCGGAAGATTTGGCTCTGGGGAGGAGGGTTGAGGTCCAACGGTACGTCCATTCAAAGGCTTAAATCCGAAAGATCTCCTTGCAGCGAGTGGCTGTTGCAAGAACTGCGACCGACCAGGGCCTGAAGAGTCGGTATTTTCGCCCGCCCTAGATACCCCGGGCACCGTTTGAGATGACTCAAACTTTGGCATCCGCGAACGTCGTGGTGTTCCCCTGACTGCAAAGCTGTGATCGGGTTCATTATTTTGCTCTCGAGTGCCTCGCTCCAAATGTGAAGGTACTGGTGCCATGGGGGTTGTCGATGGTAAAGACGAGAATTGAGAAGGACCTCGCGAGGCAGGCCTCAAAGATGGTGACGCTGGTAGTTCCGCATCGTCTTCATCCCCAGCGAGCGAGAATGCTCCGTCGTTTTCATCAGCCTCTCTGAGCGGTGCCATTGATCCTGGTGGCATCATCGTCGACATGGAAAACGGCTGGCCAGTCCATCGAGTTGGTGTCTGAAGTGGTGTACTGGAGTAATCATAACCTCGGTCATTGCGATTGGCCATGGAGCGTCTTGCAGAAGTTGTCCTCCAGCCACCGCGCGGCCACGCAGCGGGTACCGAGTTTGGAAATGGGCGAGCCCCGGGAGCAGTAGTACGAATTCTATCGTCCCGTTGCTTCCAATATTGCAAGGCTCGGTTACGTCGTTCACGTTCGTGCTTCTTTCGAACTTCCAACGCTGTGTGGGCTTGTCCACTCTGCTGTAATGATGCAATCGACCAAGATTTGAGGCACTGGCGTTGTTTGTCAGCTGCCCAAAGTTGCCAGGCCTCTGTATCTTGCTGCTCGAGGTCACTAGTGTACACCCTCCAGGCTTCTAACCACTCTTGTGCATGGTGAAGCTTTGCCGCCTGGATGTGCCGCTGTTCCATGTTCGCCTGGCCCATCCACGTATCTACTGCTAATGTCAGTTGATGCGATACCTTCTGGGCCAGCAGCTCTTGTGCCATGTCACTCTCAACGCGATCCTCCGCAGCCAAAGCTTTCCATTTATCAATAGCATTGAAGCAATTGCGTTTCTTTCTGGCAGACGAGACTTGAGTATATCGCGCCATCAAATACCTCTTAATGTGCTGCTTGTCTTGATCTTTGCGATTCCTTATCGTTCGATCGAAGACTCGCAACACTGTAGTTGCTCCGAGATACAAACGGGCTCGGCCCTCCAAGAGTGTCATTTGGGAAGAGTCATACTGTAGTCGCCTGAAATTCCTCAGAACCTTGGCCTTGGCCTGTTCCTCGTGGTATTCCTCTACTCTCCTCCCTATGTCTCTGTCCTGTTCAGCGCACTGAAGCCATCGATCGAAGGCGCGCCCAACCTGAAGATATTCTCGTCTCCATTGAAAAGCTTGGGCCCTTGCTCTCAAGTTCCACTGGTCAAAGGTCAAGTTGGCCTTCTTGACCATAAGTTGCTGGTGATAACCAAGCGCCCTTCGTCTGATCTCGGCCTGGTCCCACCACTCTCGTAAGTAAGTAAAAGAATGCTGAATCTCCCCAATACGCCGGGAAGTAGCCGACAGCCGAGTTTCCTTCTGCGCGCGGTCCTGCCATTGGTGAACGGCATCCAGCCGAAGTCGCACACCTGATTGGGTTCGTATGGCCTGTTGAAGAGCCTCATCATGAGAAGCCTGCGACAACCACTTTGAGATCGCTCCTGACCTGCTACGCGAAGCCGTTATTTGGCGACCTAAATGTTTGAGGCGATGGCAAGACCAACAATCGAGAACATGCTGGATTCTCCCGAGCTCATAGGTCCGAGCAGCCTTTCGTGCAGTCTCTTGGAGACTCCTCTCCTGCATGACGGCGCGTTGCCACTTTTTCACAATAACAGCTGCCCTCATATGATCAATGGTAGGCTCTCGAAGCGCAGGGGCTTGACTCCAGGATCGAAAATAGCGGAAGCGTATCATATGTCGTCTAGCGACAGCATCTCGTTCGAGACGACGTGCAGTGCGGTCGGCCCAATGATTGAAGACCTTGCTTGCAAGATAGATTTCACGTGCTCTGCTGGCCCGCTTGAGAAGTCGACTGTGTTCTTTTTCTAACTCGGCCTGCTGTTCAGGTGTCAAAGGGTTGTCTCCGACCACTGCTTGTGGCGGCAGCGTATCTTCCGGGTCTTCTTGGGGTGCAGAATGATGAATAATTGTGCCCTCGTTATGATTTACTGTACTGGGCCGGACCGCTATTATGGGCGAATGCACCTCTTGTGCATTGTGTAAAGAATGAGATGACGCCTCTTCCATTTCTTCTGGCTTATCAGGGGAGGCTTCCCTAGGACTCTGCGGCACTTCATCATCATGGCGCGAGTGTTCTTCGTCATGCCCAACGTGCGGTACATTGCCTTGTATGAGAGACGTCGTTGATCGTATTGCATTGCTAAGAACTGCAAGAGGCCGGTGCATGAAGGACTGAGTCGACGTCGGCTTTGCTTGTGTATCAGTCGGTTCCTTGTTGGACGCTTGACTCTGTGACTCAATGCCATTCACCTGCACCGATGGTGCGGTTTCATGTGCAAACACTGCGGGCTGTTCATCGTAGGAGTAAGCCTCAAAGTTCCTGACATCGGTAGATGCTTCCTCGGGAATGCTTGGAAATGAAGGGATTCGTTGCGCGGGTTGCGCTCGACGGTTCGCGACCAAAGAACGCCATCGGTTCATGGCCGATGATACAACTGCCTTTCGCATTTCCTCGTATGCGCCATCCTCTTCATCAGTTTCAGAGAAGTCCTGTTCGTCTTGCTGGTGATACGGTGATCTTTGACGCGGCGACGGCGAAGGTGAGAGAAGCGGAGAAGACGAAGGCGGTGGATGATGAGACGCTTCAATTTCGGCGGTAATGTGGCCATTCTGCTGGTCATCCTGTTGTTCTTCTTTCTGCTGCGAGAACACATTGCTTTGACGGCTTGTCGAGGATGCTGCCGGGGATACGGAGGCCGAGGTTCGAACCGAAACCGTAGTATTATCGCCAAACTCCAATACAATACCCATGCGGTTCAGGATGGATTGAAACTTGTCAAGCAAGCTGCCTTCGCCTTGCTCGCCACCTACACGGAAGACGAAAGTTGACAAGTGATGATCGGAATCTGGATCGATTCCATATGTGGGGAGTATGGCATCGTATGCCTTGAATAGTGCAGCCGCAGGAAGAGGTTTGGGTTCGGGTGCCGAGTCGAGCAACTCCTGGGCAGCGACAACTACCGCGTGCAATGTAGCTATGTCTGATCTGGTTAACGCCATGCCGAAGCTGTGCTGCGAGAGTGATACGGACCTTCGTTAGTGTAGTATGGGTCCTGGCTTGAAGGTGCCCGACTGGCATTGCTTGATCGGCCATCATCTGACGGCGAGACCGCTCTCTGCGCAGCCGGCGACATCGACACTGCTGGTGAAGTCGCATTTGTGACCGGGCGTGAGAAGTCTGAGGACATGAGCAGAGAAAATTTGGCGGGCTGCCCACGTCTGTCATTGACCCATAGTCAATAAGGCACAGTTTTTTGCTTTGAGGATTGACGGCAATAAGCTATGTCAAGACTTTGGAGGAAATAGAATAAATGAATATTGGAACCGCGTTGGAGAGATCACAAGATTGAAAGAAAGCGGCTAAATAATTAAAACAAGAGCGATGCTTGCAATACAGTCGAACGAAGTAAGTACACCCTCGTTCTCGAATGAGGGGGGCGGTATCCAAACAAAGCGCAATGCGAGATTCAGCAAAGAAAAACATACGCGGATTCGCGCGGTCGCGATATACAATCTGGAGGCCCTTGGAGCTTTGACGTGTTAAGTGGGTGGATGGTACCCACAAGTCTCGTGGGGCTTGGATGCCACAGTGCCCAACTGTACTTGAGGAAAGGAGAAAGCGTGTGTGATGGGGGAGGTCACCTAACAAGTACGGAAGACCACAAAGACCATTTGTGCGGTGGATCCGAGCTGGCCCACCATCCAACACTGACATACTGTGAGCTAGTGACCGATTGACACTGTAGAGATGAGCACCTCGTTACCACTTGATTTTCCCAAACTACACAGCCAGCACCGCCGTCACACATCTGAATCCCTTGGCAAATCACCATGAACCAGCAGAGAACTCGTCCTATCCAAAAGTTTGCCAAAGCAGTATCGCAATGCTCTGTAGAGGTATACAGCTCTACCTACACTTGTCTCTACCAATCTTGCCACTAACTTGCCAACAGGCCACGTCTTATGGCAAATGCATTGTCGCTGACTACAACGCTGTACACAAAGACAAGTGTGCTAAGGAGTTTATGAGACTTAAAGACTGTTACTTAGTGAGATGCCTCGGTTCTCAAAATATCGTATTCCTCCTAATTTTCTCCAGGCAGCATCAAGAAAGTCATAGCTTGGTTTTACGAGTAGCCGTCATAAATATTAAACAATGTCATAATTGGTTCTCGTTTTTTTTTTTCCTTCTTTCTTCTCTCTTCTCTCTAATCTGTAGATTTCTAGATTCTCGAAAGTTTACAGCTTGAGTAATCTCAGAATGAACGTTGCTTGCTGGACCTCTTGCTCTTCCTCTGCGATAAGACCCTCAGTTTGAGACTCAGCACTAGCTTCCTCGAGAGGTCGGCGCAAGGCCTTCTCAAAAGCAGGAGTCTGCGATTTGAAAGCACCCGACAAACCCACATCCTCAGGGTCGGCAACAACTCTGTATTCCATCTTGATGTCGTCTGTAGGCACGAGACCTGCCTTCTTTCGAAGTCGCTGTACACGGTTGATGATCTCACGACCAAGTCCCTCCGCTGCCAATTCTGGATGGATCTCTGTGTCAAGGATGGTGAGGACCTCACTGTCCGTGTTGGTCTCGAAGTTCTTTGAGGAGTCATCCTCCTTGACGCCTCGGCGCACAACGAGATCACCCTCTTCCAAGCGAATGCCATCAACATCGATATGTTTGTCTTGGAGATATCCCTTCACTTGCTCACTGGTGAGAAGAGGCAGACCCTTCTTGACACGGGCCATGTCCTTCTTGAGCTTCTTTCCAAGTACAGGCCAGTCTGCGGTGACACTGTACTGCACGTTGTACTTAGACTCGTCGCTAGAAAGCACAAGATCTCGTACATTCAGCTCCTCGCTGATATACTTCTGCAACGATTTGACGTCTTCCAAGTACTGGGGGTCGGAGTGAAGAACCACCAGAGTCTTCAGAGGTTGCTTAAGGCCAATAGTGCGGCGTTCACGCGATACACGAGCAAGCTCAATGACACGCTGCATGCGACCAACACGTCGCTCCACTTCCTCATCGAACAACTCTTGACGCACATCGGGGAATGGCAGGAAATGAACACTTCGGGGGTCATCGCCTTGGAGTTCCTTGGGAATGTGAGGCAGGAGCTTGAGGTAGATGTTGTCCGTGAGGAAAGGCGTAAAGGGAGCCAGGCCACGACACAGGGTGAACAGCACCTCGAACAGAGCGTTCAAGGCGTGCAGAGTGTCGTCAAGGCCATTCTCACCCTTGAGTCGCTTCCGGTTAAATCGGATGTACCAGTTTGTTGTGTTGTCAATAAGACCCAAAAGTCGAGGAACAACCTAAAGAAGAGTCAGCATGAGCTTATCGGATTCTAGTACCCGAAGGGTGATATGTCTTTACCGTGTACAATCTGTAGGCTGCATAATGTTAGCTATACTCTGGAACAGTAATAAGGACAAAGAAAATGGAATGCGTAACAAGTGATAAGAGTGTGAGGCTGGCAACTTACCCTCCATTTCTTGGTTAACGAACGCCAAAAGCGACTGGCAAGATGCCAAAATCCATCGGTCCATGACGTTGGTGTTTGTGGCCTCCAACTTGGGATCCCAGACAAAGTCGACATTCTCGACCTTCTTGAGCAAAGCAACCTGACCCTCGAAGAATTTGTAACTGTTCCAGAGCGGAAGAAGAACCTTTTGGACAACCTCCTTAACGCCGGACTCCTTGAATCGCAGGGGCTCGGCTCGTACAACAGGAGAGTTGATGAGGTAGAGTCGAAGGGCATCAGATCCATATTTAGACATGATGATAGAAGGATCAGGGTAGTTCTTGAGTCGCTTCGACATCTTCTTGCCATCCTCTGCAAGCACAATTCCATTGACCACGCAGTTCTTGAATGGCGATTTGCCGAACAGGTGAGTACCCAGAACTGTAAGAGTATAGAACCAGCCACGGGTCTGGTCCAAGCCTTCTGCAATGAAGTTTCCAGGGAAAGAGCTTTCGAACTTTTCAACATTCTCAAAAGGGTAGTGTTGACTGGCGTAGGGCATACTTCCAGACTCGAACCAGCAGTCGAACACCTCTTCGATACGCTTCAGTTGACCTTTGCCCTTTTTACTAGGGATTGTGATGTGATCGACCTTGTCGCGGTGAAGGTCAGAGAGATCGCCCTCGTAACCGCTCAGCTCGCGGAGCTCTTGAACGCTTCCTACGCAGACCCTCTCTTCAAGATCCTCGCTGACCCACAGAGGAATAGGTGTGCCCCAGTATCGGTTTCGGCTGACGTTCCAATCGCGGGCGTTGGCGATCCAGCTGGCAAACCGCTTCTCCTTGACGAACGATGGAACCCAGCGAGTCTCTTCAATGTTTTTGAGCATGTCGGGGATGATGTCGGGGATACGGATGAACCAGGAAGGAACAGCTCTGTAGATAAGGGGGGTGTCTGAGCGAGGACACATGGGGTAAGAATGCTTAAGTTGAGACTCGTTGGCGATGCGGCCGGCATTCTTCAAGTATTTGATGATGTGCTTATCAGCTTCTTTGACATGCATGCCCTTGAAGTCGGAAACTCGATCAGTGAAGTGGCCGGTGTCGTTAACAGGGTCGGGGGGTGATCGATTCTCAGTAACGATGCCTGCGGCAACGGCGACATTGTAATCGTCCTCACCAAAGGCTGGAGCCTGGTGGACAATACCCACACCACTATCGTCAGTAACGTAGGTGGCATTAAGAACCTTGAAGGCAACATCCTTGAACTCGTCGTAGAAGTAGTTGAATGGAGGCGTGTACTTCCATCCCAGCATGTCCTTACCAAGAATCTTCTCCACGATCTTGAATTTGGCCTTCTTGGGGTCCTTGTACAAAGTTCCAAGAAGTTTTTCGAGTAGAATATATGTCTTTCCAGTCTTCTCATCCAGGATCTTAACATACTCGAAATCGGGGTGCGCTGCAAGTCCAAGATGCGACGGCAGCGTCCAAGGAGTAGTTGTCCAGGCAAGCAAATTCACTTCAGGGTCATCAACAAGAGGGAATGTAACGACGACCGCGGGATCAGTGACGTCTTGGTAGTTCTGGTTGGCCTCGAAATTACTCAGCGCAGTGGTGAGGACAGTAGAGTAGGGCATAACTCGGTGGCCCTGGTAAACTTGGTCCTTGTCAAACAATTGCTTGAAAACCCACCATTCGGATTCCATGAAGTTAGGGTGCATAGTCTGTAACAATACGGTTTAGTAACCCAACACAATGCAGATGGTTGTGGGCTTCTTTACCTTGTAATCATTGTCGAAGTCAATCCAGCGACCCAATCGTTCGATGGTGTGTCGCCATTCTTTGGCGTAGCGCATAACAATAGAACGACACTCCTCGTTGTACTTGGCAATACCGAGTTCCATGACGGCAGCCTTTCCAGAGATTCCAAGCTTCTTGTCAATCTCATGCTCGATAGGAAGGCCGTGGGTATCCCAACCAAAGCGACGCTCGACATGGAAGCCCTTCATGGACCAGTATCGAGGAATGACATCCTTGATGGTAGAGGCAAGAAGATGTCCGTAATGAGGGAGGCCGGTCGCGAAAGGAGGTCCGTCGTAGAAAGTATAGCGAGGGCGACCCTCAGACAGTTCTACCTATAGTGATGACTCAGGTCAGAGGGATCATTCGGTAGAGCCTGCATAGGGAATTCAGAAAACTAACCTGCCGGAGGAAAGCATCGATTTCGCGCCATCTCTGAAGGACGGTCTCCTCTTCCTTAGGAAAGTCGATGGACATGGTGACTGACGATTTGGCTGCAAGTGAGCGAGGGGTTAGTCAGTCCAGGACATGCTTTAATACGGCGATGTAGGGGAGGACGGGAGAGAGTATGGGTTCGTCGTGAATATCAGGGGGAAATTTGAATTTACTCACCGTGTGAGACGTCTCGCCTGGCAGTCTTGTCAACGCACGGAAGACCTTGAGAATGTATTCCACCAGCGACAGTGCAAGTCGTTGATGGAGGGGCAGATTTAAGAAAAAGGTGCCTCGCGATGGTGGGTGAGTCAAGAGGACGGGACAGGAAGTGGGGTGAAATATGTGCCCCGCGTCGGGCTACAGCGCACGGAAACAGAATCGATGGAGGGGTCCTCCGTCCGACTTTCGGGCTCTACTAGGAGCTTACCTAGTACCTAGGTATCCATCTACCTTAGTACTGGGGCTCTCTGTAGCAATAACAAGCCCTTCCAACTTTACCTTAGCAAGACGGAAGATAACATTGACCGGGCCTAGGGTGGCGAAGAAACATAAGACTTGAGCTTATCAATGGATATTGGATAGAAAATAAGTAGCCTGATGAGAGCGAGTCCAGGATGCTATAAAAATAACCAAATATTTTATTCCTTAGGCAAATAGAGTCAAGTTTTTTTGCAACCCTGGATGGGAGGCGGGCTTAAAGCTACAATGAGTAGATTATCGCAAGGTTGGAGTAATAAATACCAACGTTAGTAGAGATCACACTGCTGTATTCCTTGTCGCATGTTTCAATCCCCAAGGGGCCACCTCAACTACTGGGCGTTGTTTGGCTTGTAACGTCCATTCCAATGGAGCAGTTTAAAGCTTGGAATTCTCATGAGACAAGACATTGGACCGCGAACGACAAAGAATGACAAATCCCAAAAAAGCATCCAGCTGAACGATTGTACCATGGATATCAAGGACTGCGCACCAACCATCGAACAACCACCTAAGTACTTAGGCGACATTGATACCACTTAAGCTAAAAGTAAACAGGTTGCCTAATCTGACTTACTGATTTTGTACCTAGGTAGGTACGTAGGTACCACTAATTGCGTTCATGTCTGATATTCCATAATTCACAGCTACCAAAACAAACTGACAAGGCTCGATTTGTTGCGAGATTAGCGATTGTGTCACTTTAAAGCTCCAACACTAAAATGACCGGGGCTTGATGTGGCGCGTGCGTGGTTGCTGTCCGCAGAATCCAAATAAACAACCCCAAACAACCTACCAAGGTAGGCAGTAGTAGATATGGATTAAAGACCCAGGTATCCGATGATTGTTGTCGACTGTCAACCCACTCTGGCATGGTTTGGCCCAGACTTTGCCAACACTCTTCATCTCGTCCACCTCTTCCCTTTTCTGTCGCTCTCGATTCAGAATTCTTAAGCACTCTCGGGCGTCAATCGCCTAATTTAGTACTCTAGTATTTTATGTTTGCAGGCCCTTGCAACCCATACCGCTATCGATAACAAGCCTGACGTCGGACGCTGCCGTTCATATACCATCAATTAATCACATACAAACCACATCTCGACAGTGTGCAAATCCTTGCCTTGTCACGGAGAGTCTGCGCTCTTTACACAATCCAGATTCATTACCCTGAGCTATGTCGTTCTTGTTTGGCAGGGCCCGGACACGCACAGTCGCTGATCTGCCCAAGCAAGCCCGCGAACATGTCTTGAAGCTTGAGGGACCGCAAGGTCCATCCAAGGTATTTACCGTATCATGTCGATTCGAGACCAAACACTGACTTTGAAAGGCCGAAGAGCTTGCCCGAGTTCTGAGCCAAATGAAAACCATCCTTCAAGGCACTCCTGGTATGCCCCTCACCCTAACCTGTCCTACGACCCCCCGATCGAATGGCTGAGACATCTCCCAAGAGGCCGATACATCCCCGGAACAAATCTTGCAGCTCGTAACTGGACTTATCGACGAAGACCTCCTACATCTCCTCGCTGTCAACCTCTTCCGCTTGCCGTTCGAGTCACGTAAAGACACGCAGGTGATCTTCTCCTACGTCTTCCGCTTCCGCCCCGCCACCGCTGCCCCAAAGAGTGACCCTCTTGCACTGTCGTACGTTGTGTGCAATCGTCCTCAGGTTCTGGTCGAGCTATGTCGCGGCTATGATCACAAGGAGAGCGCTACGCCAGCGGGTTCTGTTCTGCGAGAACTGCTAAAGAACGAGGCGGCGGCTGCTATCATTCTCTATGATGACGGAGACGAACCTGGTTCAAGTTCCAAAGGACTCAACGCCATTGATCGTGACCGGCCCCAAAGTGGCAGGGGCGTGTTTTGGAGGTTCTTCGATTGGGTAGATAAGAGCTCCTTCGAAGTGGCAGCCGATGCTTTTACTACATTCCGGGTGAGTTTCCTTTGGTCACGTATTTTCTTATTCGCTTGCTTGCGGGCACTGACTTCTTTGTAGGAACTCCTAACGCGTCACAAAGATCTCGTACCAAGGTACCTATCTGCGAACTTTGACCTTTTCTTCGACAAATACAACAATATCCTGGTCCAGTCGAACAGTTACGTGACCAAACGTCAATCGATTAAGCTCCTGGGTGAGATCCTGCTGGATCGTTCCAACTATAGCGTAATGACTGCTTATGTTGATCGTGGCGAGCACCTCAAAATATGCATGAACCTCCTGCGCGATGATAGGAAAATGGTTCAGTACGAGGGGTTCCACGTATTCAAAGTCTTTGTTGCCAATCCGCACAAGTCCGTTGCTGTCCAGAAAATTCTTCTCATGAACCGCGATAAGCTTCTTACCTTCCTTTCCCACTTTCTCGAGGATCGGACAGACGACGAACAATTCATCGACGAGAGAGAGTTCTTGATCAAGCAGATTCGCAACATGCCGCCTGTTCCTGTTCCTCCCCAGCGGTAACCGCTGACATACTGCTGTACTCGATTCGCTATGATATCTCCTCGTCGTACACTTTTGCACTCAGGCGGCGTTACCCACTGCTTTTCACTCATGGTTGACAGCGATATGCGAGGCCGAAAGAGCGCAGTTTTCTGTTCTATCACAATGGCATTGCAAAGTTTATCCTTTCTCATATTTGTTACCCTTACAGTATCTTAGCGCTCCTGGCCTTGGCATTGACTGCATCAGGACACGAATGTCGTTCCGCCGATCTTGGTTCATGATATTATTATACAATAAGACGCTCCCAACGCCCCTTGTTCCCAGTATGTAGTCTAAAATTCAGTAACTCCCAGTGCACGGTCAGTATTCACCACCTCAAGGAACCGACGGCACCCGGTCTGTATTCAACGCTGCTTGGAGAGCAAGACATTGACGCTTTCACGAGCATTCTCGGTGGCCCACACGCTGTCTTTTCCGCCGCGGCGCCATTCATCACCCGATGCGTGCTCTCCACCTCCTCTTGGTGCTTCTCCCATGATCACTTCGAGGTCCCTCTTTTGCGAACTCAGCCAATGTTTGATAAAGTTGGCGGGATCCTTGCTTAGCGATTCGAAGAACGAATGCTTGGCCTTTGATACAGCGATAGCTTGAACTACGCGAGCCAGCTGGTCGTCGAGCCCTGTCACCTCCTTAAGCATTGCAATATACTGCGGGTTGTTCAACAGAGGCAGCAGGGAATCACGTAGGGGATCCTCCACAGGGACCTGGATATCATAAATCGTGGGCTGTGGGTCCTTGTGGAATTCCTGGTCAACTCGGATGGTGTACTGTAGGCGGATGGGTTCTAAAGGACGGAGATGTTGTTGCACATAGTCATTGAGCAGAGGGATGTGCCCGATATCGCCTTGTCTTATAACCTATGTTTAGGGTCAGGATTGTATTCACAACAGAGATTGGGAAGAGACTGACCTTCTTGAGAGGCTCGTTACAGCGAAAATTACGCTTTTCCTCATCTTCCTGAAGTCCAAGCAGCTTGATATACTCCCAGAGACCCATGACCGCCTCTTGATGGGTAGCATCCTTCATGTCCACAACATCAGCAAGCTCGGGGCTCAACTGGTATCTCTCGGGTGATTCTTGGCGGAACAGGTTAATGGTGATGTTCTGGTTTTCGTCTCCGTTTCTTTTGAAGGTGAGCTCATCAAAGTCTGCAGCAGCAGGAAGATTGGCAGCAGGCTGGTTTCGGGCGGAAGCATCGGGCTTTTTCCACTCCACTGTTTGTTCGTTGCCGGTTCGAAAGCGGGATCGGTCGAAGTCAACAGTCAGTGACTTGAAAAAGTGCGAGAATCGAGGCTTCTCAGCTGGTTTTTGCTTGGAAGCCGACTCGCTTGAACCCTTTCCATCCTCAGTTGATGCATCATGAGGCGTGGACTGCTCGGTTTCCTCGTCTTCGTTGTCAAGTAGCCGGCCTTCGATTTTAACTCGATAGGAAGCCTCCATGCTGGGGGTGAAATCGAATGAGTCAGAGTTCAGTCCGTTACTTTGCCAAATTTGATCCTCGGCCGTGTTGCTGATCCAAATTCGTAGTGTTTTGTACCTCTAGATTGTTGTTCAGTAGATGTCTCATAGCAGGTCGTGATAAGTTTCAGACTAACCTTGGATCCACGGCTTGTATAATCGACAATGTCTAGACGTTTCCGCGTGATAGTTGCGTCAAGCCGTCGCTCGACATCTCGTAGGTCTTTGTATCGTTGGACACCGTCTGCATCAACAATGCTATCCTCGACTCCTTCAGGGATGTTTTTATCGGTAGGCTTTCGACTACGACGCTTGGCAAGCTCACTGGCATGTGCCTGAGCCTGTTGTTGTTGAGCAATCTGTGCCTGGGTGAGGGGAACAGAGGGGTGAGGTCCTGAGGACATCATAGGGCCTGAGAAGAAAGTCCATGTCAGCAAACGGATGGATATATGGGATGTACTGGGTTGAGATAGGTGACGGCGTAGATGATGTTTAAAGCGTACCAATTCCACCTCGACGCTGGTTCGTCGCATGAGGTGACCTCTGCGGAACCTGTTGCGCATAAGCGCGATATTGAGGCTGCATTTTGCCAAAGTTTCAAAGGTCTTGTGTTGGGGTTTGATGGGCGTCGGCTGGTAGGATTTCACGTTGATCGTGTCGCGTCGCATCGCATTGCGTCGCGAGAAATCGATAGCTCGGAAGGCTCACGTGATCTACCCAGCAAACAATGTGGGCACATATTAGCAGGTACTCCAAGATAGTAACTTCTCCAGCACCTCTCACATTCTGGAACAGATTTTCAGGTCCTTGCCTCATTTAATCAACACAATGTGAACCATTGTATTTAACAATTGCTATGCCGCATTATTAAAGATCCAAAGTCTGCGGCACAGCTCGAAACTGCTGCAAAAGGTGCTCCATACTAACGTAGCCTTGGGGGACTAATTGACATCTCCTCGATCATCAACTTGGTTTTACTAGGTTATTCACTAATCAGGTTTACCCTAGAACATTTATGCTACATACATCGAGTCTTCAACTCTTACCTGACGGACACCTGCATTTACAGCTATAGATCGCTGTCGAGAACACATAGAGTAAAGCCAGGACTCGGCTCTGAGCCAGCCTTATTTCACCAAGTACGTGTAATTTTGATATTGTAATTAGAAAATGCTGGTTCTTCAGCGTTGTCCATCTCAAAGGTTCCGCAGCGGGCTTAGACTAGGTTGCACCCCCTCTCCTCTAACACTTTGCGCGGGCACACACCGAGGGAAAAGCAGGCCAGTTCCTCAACGCTTGCATATGACCATCTGGTGAAGTGAATTGGGCTTCTTGAAATCTAGAAGTCTTGAACCATGCAACCTATCGATCAACAACCGCGTGGCTGCTGTACTCTTTGTCCCCTTCCACTTCCTCAACGTTGAAATAAAATGCACCCCAAAACAATGCATTGGCCAGTCCGCTCATATGAATAAAACTCCTCAAATAAGACGCCACGCTCTCAATGCCATCAACGTACTGAATGTAATCGACGAGGGATTAAATGTCGTGGGAGATCGACTAGAATAGCCCATACCTCAAAAAACACGTCGGTTTTGTCCATACAGTTTCGTTGTCGTCGGTAGCTCTTCAGAATGCAGAGCCTAGACCGTTCCTTGATTGTCTTTTGCTGAACCGATTGCGCTTAGGTGCCGGATCTTCAGCGTTCCCCTGGCTCTTACTCAGATGGTTCCGTCCCTGCCGGTCACTTATTCCAAACCCTTCGGAATAGTTGCCCGGTCCCCCTATCGTACTTGAAGGACTCGATACTTGAGACGACATATCAGCGAATCCATTGTCGCCTCCGTAGGAAGTGACCATGCTTTGAGAAAGTGCCATATCTCTGGCCCGTTCCAAGCATTCAATCCAGTCAGCGGCAGCCGAACCGCCTTCCGGTGGGGTTGATGAGGACTTGGCCTCTTCAAATGTGTAGTGGTGGCCGCCCTGTATGTGATTGTCAGCAAAATGATCAGAATATCCAATAACGGATGGTTTTGCTTACCGTGTTGACACACCATACTGTTTGTCCCTTTGCGTCAACCTGAGTTTTCCAAGAGCAGTCTGAGCCTAGTAAGGACAGCTCTTGCTTGGCTCGTTTCTCCTCACCACCGGCTGGAGCAAGCACAATTCGACCGCTCGAGGTAATCATGACCAAGCGCTGGCGCTTCTTGGTTGTGCTTCCAATAAAGAAACGAGACAACTTCTTATGTCCTTCTCCTGGTTCCTTTCCGTGGGGGCTTGAGGGCAAAGGCGTCGAGACCACCATGAGGTCACCCAGCTTGAGAATGCGCTCGTTGTTCTTAGTCAATACAGGCGACCATTCAATGTCAAGCTGTGTAGGGGGAGGAAGTTCGGTGATTATTCTAGAAGGCCGACTGCTCCCATTGGAAGGGGTAGTCTGGGGCCCGGGAGTTGCTCTGGAGTTGTTGGCTGGATTCGCAGAGTTGGAAAAGCCGTTAAGCTGGATGACCTGCGGCTCTTGCGGGGGCGCTACATAAGGGCGTAAGCGAGGTGCTTTGGTCCTCCAGAGTCCTTTTCCAAAGGGTTGCCCATCAAAAAACTCGTGGTTCTTGATGTGCTCAACAGTAAGTCGTCTAGCAGGTTCAAGGACCAAGCAACGCTCTACGAGGTCTCGAGCAGCTGGCGGGAATCCAGGAGGAAATTCGTATTCGAGATTAACGATTTTTTGAAATGTAAGGTACTCACTGCCTCCCTTAAAAGGTGGTCGGCCAGCCAAGAGTTGGTATATGATGCAGCCGAATGCCCACAAGTCGCTGGCCTTACAAGCATTCTTATGCGTAAGAAGTTCGGGGCTCACATATTCAGCGGTGCCAACGAACGATGCTGCACGGCTGTCTTCGTCGCGCCCTGGGTCAGGAACACCGGTGGCAGATGCGGTTGACCCATCCTCTCGAGGGTCCTTCAGTAATTTAGCAGTTCCAAAATCCGTAATCTTGACATGCATTTGATCATCCAGCAACACGTTTTCGGGTTTTAGATCTCGGTGGATGACCCCCCGAGAATGCATATAATCAATGGCATCGAGAATTTGGGCTCCGTAGAATCTAGTGCATTCGATGTCGAAAGTGCCCGTCTTCTTCAGGACACCAAGGAGTTCGCCGCCGTTACATAGATCGAGAACATAGTAGAGGGATGTCTCGTCTTGGAATGTGTAGTATAGTCGAACAATACCAGGATGCTCGGTGAGTCGATTGAGGGTGTTTTTCTCGATGTTGACATACTTGATCTTCTTTTCCTTGATAATGTGTCTCTTTTCAAGTACCTTGACGGCATATTCTTTGAGAGTCTGTCGATCAGTCGCCATGTATACTGTGCTGTACGAGCCTTCTCCGAGAGTGCGTCCAAAGGAAAAGTCGCGGACGCCCTTCTTGACCTGTCGGACAACGGTACGTCCATTTGCATCAACTTCTCGGCGAACTCCTACAGCAGCTCCACGCTCCTGCCAGTCTTCTCTGCTGGTGGGAACCGGCGCATCACCAGCGTATGCTTGGCTCGGTTGTGGTCCACCAGGACCGGCTGCGTATCCAACTCCCATACCTCTTGAGCTCCCTCGGGGTGGTAGCGGGCTGCCGCCGGGGTTTAAGCCTGATACTGGTCGACTCGGTTTGTTAAAGCGATGGGGATCTCGTCGGCTGGACTCCCTGGCAGGATAGGAGGGATTGGAGCCAGGTTCGGGTGCGTTGGGCATGCCGTAAATGGAGGTCCTCGATGTTTCTGTTTGGGATAATGACTGCGAGGGACCAGCCGAGGAGCTTGTTTCTGGAGTAAGGTCGGTTGACTGAGCAGATTGGGTGAGTCGGGGGTCGGTTAGCAAAGATTCGACGCCGGCATCTATAGGGTCGAGGCGAATGGCATCGTAAGGTGAGGGCGTTGTGGATGTGACTGTTGGTTGAGGCGTAGAGGGGAGTACGGATGTTGATGTGGATGCGGACAGAGACGTATTGTGAGTAGTGGAATCGGGTCCAGCGGGAGAAGCTGATGAAGCATTAACAGACTCCGCGGCGTCGTCAGGGTTGGCGATGCGCAATCCGCCTAGGGCCTGAGAAAGGCTCAGGTCCCCATTCATGGTGGGCGATGGAGAAGCCTTGGGGCAGATGCTCAGGGGAAGTGGGCAGGCTCAAGCTCGACTCGCACGGGGAAGAGAAACGCGAGTCGTGAGCAAGGGACGGTCGGCCACTGGCGGCGGCGTGGACCGTGGAGCATCACCGATGTTGAAAAAGTTGCGTTGGAGTTGAAAGCGAGAGGTGTCAACGTGGGATACGAGGTTGGTATGGAGGTGGTTAGCGACAAATATTGTTGAAAGGCGGATTGTTGCTTTGCTTTGCTTTACGTTGCGTTGCGTTGCGTTGCGTTGCGTTGTACTGTACTGGAAGCGGGCTGTAAACTATGGAGACCTGAGTGAGTAAAAAGTACCTAACTAGAGCACAGCCAGGCCAGCAGCGATCCATTAACACCTATGGAGCCCAGTACCTAACTTTAGTATGGAGGAGGTATGTTGGCCGCTCCGCTCCCTGAAGTACACATTGTACGAGGCCACCCCAGCTCAGCACCAGCCCACCTCAGATTACGAGAGTACAGAGAAGCGAAAGACGATGTATTAGGCCGTTGCCAACCTTGTCTTTTAAACTTAAGGGGCCAGTAAAGGAGAACCCGGTGAATATCCAATATTCGTGCAGTATTTCTGAGGGCTTTATTTAATGTTTATTCAAGTTAATAGGTACTTGGGAGTGAATGAACGAAGCAGAAGCACTACCTCCTGATTTGGCACTCAAGATTACCCACCTGGCATGAGATATACATCCATATCTGGCGTGGTGATAAGTGCAGAAACATACACGAGCTGTTAGATAGGTAAGTTTCAGATAACACATAGAGGCGGCATTTGATTGCCAAGGTTAGTAGGTAAGTGTAGGTAATATAGTTATCAGTTGCTTCTGCGTTAAAACTACCTGAGCAGTTTTATGGAGGCAATGACCCAAGAATAACTCGTAATCTGACGTTTGACTGAGGTAACTGATGGATAATTAATTAACAGGGTGTGTCGGATGCATATCGCTTGTCAGCCGCAGATTGCCTCAATCCGTCAGGTCCCTGACTATCATGACGCTAAATCTAGAGCTTGAGCTCCCAATATATGGCCTAAATAGTCCTATATCGATGAGGTCGGCTGGCTCGAATCAGAAGTCAATTTTTATATTCGCTTCCATCTTCACATACGCTTCCTGTTCGAATCAAGCTCATGTCCAATACTGCCACAAGATCTTTAAAATAGGTACCTGTAAGTATGGATGCTATAGCCCAGCCCACGCATGTACTGTATAGACATAAAATGTATGATTGGCTTTATCCAGCCTTTGTCTTATAAACATGCCTTTTTACATCGGGCGGGTATATGGGTAGGTTAGTAGTATCTGGTAGCCACTGAGGTGTTTAACATGTTCTGCCAATGTGGGCGGGCACTCTCTTTTTCTTACCAGAAGGACTGCTTTTGCCGATATATCCCCTTGAAAATCGCCAACAGATTTTTCCTTGATGATCATGCTCAGGTAGGTTGGTTCCAAAACGACTTCCTGTGATTACCGTGACTGCTGTCAGGCACGATAACCCTTTCACCCCCCCGCCACGCAGCGATTTGTGTATCAACCTTAAACCGCCACAAGTAATTCAAGGACTGCTTACATCGTTGACATTAGAGAAAATTGGCAAGGCACTTCCGACGCCGGTTTCTATCATCGCTCACTACCTTAGTACCTACTAAGGTATGTATGCATATATTCCTGGTCACTGGTCCTTTTGGCGCGCCACAGGCACTTCTAAAAAAAAAATGAGGTCGCGTGTATGTACCTGACGACCGTACTTACCCTGTAGAGGTAGTGATACTGGAAGTTGCTACTCGATCTGGTGACGATGAATCTCGACACTGAATCACGGCTGGTTTGAGGAAACTGCTGGAATTATGATTGGAAGGACCAAACCACCAAGGTACTGGCTGATACAGAGAATATTTCAATACCAACCTCAAGTTAGTTTCGTGTTGGAATTGGGTTTCGAAGGCATCTTCAAGTAGATATCCTCAAAATGTACCGATTAAAGCCTACCACGATCACAATCACGACGTCTGAGATGACCGACGCCGAGCGTCGTAGCCGTTACAGAAAACACCTCATAAATCGACGACGTATAAACAGGGTATGCAGGTTTGTCACTGCATTGGAAGAAGAGGAAGCCACCCTCGAGCATGCTATGAACACACGTATACAGACACCAGACATCGACTCAACCAGCAGACAACAAACCCGTAGTTCATCGAGCCCCGATCAGTTGGGAGGAGAAGAGGAACCGCCCTCTTTAATATCGACACCTGGTAACAGCATCGATAGAGAGGCAGACGTTATTCTTTTACCTATTCGCACACGGCTTGTCAACAGGATCAACGATGTCATTCGGCGAGATGAAGTCGAAGGCAGGGCCGTTGAGCAACTTCTTGTGACAGATGTAAGTAGACCCCTTGGCTGGAACAGGCTATTCTCAGCGCCGACGAGTATTTGTTGCAGTCTGCAACGAGATCAAGACGACTAGGCACCAAGCCAAATAAGAGAACAACAGGCTGACAGAGATTTCAAGCTTGGTGCACCAACACGCAGCTCAGAGCAAGAATCGACTCACGACCGCCACCAAGACTCTCTAGAGCCGGCCAATCGTCCAGTACTTGGTGAGACGAGAGCCTCGATGATTGCAGAGGAGCTCAACGTTACGCCCCCACGAAGGAACCTGTCCGTATACAGCGATGCTTTGCCTGTGAACGGACAGCCACAAACACCGAGGCAGCTACCAGAGGCTCGTCACCAAAGCCGATTTAACGGAGCTCATACGGCGCCAGTTCGAGGAAGACGTATGGAGCCCGATATAGACGACGCACCAGTCACAATAAGACGAAGGCGAGCTGGACGCGATACTAGCTTGGCAGAGTTGAGCCCAGCGCTTCACGACTTGTACAGAGGCAGTCAAAACACTGACGATGTGATTTACCGAGATGCATTGTGATGTCAGGAGATAGGCAAATACAAGGAAGAGAAGATGGGTTTGGCATGAATCAAGCATAGTGTCATGGCAACTGGAGCCTGCCGCCCGATGAAGGGCCATGATCATCTTATGGACGATCACTGAAGCAGTATCCGTATGTACTCGAACATTCGCATAGGTTCAACCAGCCTCTACTAATGACATTAAAATTCCGTTGATGGTGCAGTTTTAGACTACTTGTCTCTCGGTAACTGTGGGCTTCCTCGCAAACAATAGACGAATTTTCTGTTGCTCTGGCTAGCAGCTCCGGGCCGGTACGTAGTGGCAGTATGCCCAGCCTCTCGCGGCAACGAAAATTCCAGTCAGCAAACTTTGTGCGGATGTGCCTGGCTACCTCAGGCACAAAAGTGAGCATTCTCCACTCACCTTCAAGTGCCTGGCTGGCTGGCTGGGTGCTCCCATCTTGAGAATGCGGCGGTACGTACATGCAAACGGGCTCGGAGGTACGAGGGTCCAATCGAAGTCGAAAGTAACTTAAAACTGACTCGGACTGAGCGTAAGCCGTGTGGATTGGCCTGGAATATCATCGGAGCTAGCATTGGTCAATGGCAGCAGCGGATCACAGGTGAAAAAACTTGGCTGAGCTGGGCTTACTGGGCTCGGCTCAAAGTGGCACGGGGCAACTGGGCTAAGTCCAAAACGTTGTCCATCCAACCAGATGACCGTTGGAGACAGGCCCGAGACCCGCTGGGACGCTATACCGTTTACGGTCGTGAGAACCCTTAACAATCACGCAGCCCAAAAGGGGTCAAGCGCGTTTTTAGGTGGAACCTACCATTTGCGGGTACGTACCTGACGCTGCAACTGCAAGTTGCCTTAGCCCCAAGCTAAACCACATCAAGGGCCGGGAGGTTTGCGATAAGCTGATGGCGTGCTACTGTGTGCTTATTTATTTGCACGGTCCCAGCTGCAGCTTGCCGAGTTGATTACAAGCTATTGATAATGGCAAGGGCCAAGATAACGCGAGACAATATCGCCCGTAAGTTCCTTTTTGCGGATTTCGCCGTTCGCGAGACCAACGTACAGTGTCAACTACTTATACCTGTTGGAGATCGGAGTGAGGCTGCATGGGTGGGTGGTTAAAGAGCACCTCAACCTGGGGTAAAGAGCCACTCACACTGGACTCACACTCACGCCCCTTCTCTTCTCGTCTCTTCCTCTCCCGTCGCTCTCTCAGGTTCTTTTACCAGTCGTCCCCTCGCATTCTTTTACAGCTTTTAATCCTCCTTCTTCTGTTCATTTATTTCCTCCCCTTCTCCCTCCTCTTTCATACAATTCACCCATCACATTCTTCAACTTGGTCTCGGTCTCTTACCTGAACCTTCCTTCCTATCACGACCTCTCACACTCAACTTAACTCAACTGTACCTACACCTATACCTACACACTATTTTGCCTACCCTCGCCTGTCGCGTACCCTCCTTCACACTCGTGCCTTCTACCACTGGCCATCCATATCGCGTTTTACTACTTATTACTACTATCTTTTCGTTCTACCTTATACATCTCCCTCAACCTTCGTCTTAGCGTCCCGTGTCAAAGATCAACGGAACTCATCACCACCGCGTGTATCAGAGGCGCTATAGATGGTTTGTGACATCGCTGACTACTAACCTCTCAACCACTTCCAGTTTTTTTCTCTCCCTTTTCAAAAAGGACGCCTTTCACAATGTCGTACTTCAGCTCTCAATACTCTTCCTCTCCTGTCCTTACCATGTCTCCCCAACATGCCCACCAGTCTATGGGCATGGCAAGCTTTGGACACCACACACCACCACGATTTGCACCTATGCCAAACCAGTTTGCAGTCTCTCAGCCTGTGCGACCTGCTGCAGCTGGCAGAAAGCGTTCCCGGGAGGAGGCTTCCGATAACCTTGAGCCTGACATCAAGTCCCTGCCCGTCGAGGAGCCCGAAGAGGAATGGATCTATGGCCCTGGCATGACACTCATCAAGAAGAGCACTGGCTATGTTATGGATGCAAGCAGCCAGTCTGGTACCTGGGTGGAAGAGAAGAAGGCTGCCGAAGAAGCTGCCATCAAAGAGGCACGCTCCCTTATCAGAAACCCCAAGCTGCAGCGCGTATCTCCCACTCTGTCAAGCGACCCTGCAGTCAGCACCTCTTCCCTCAAAACCGATGTCAAGCCTGCCATTGAGGGTCCCATTGTCGATAACTTCACTCTGCACCTCGGCATTGGCTGGCGAAGAATCAGCGACCAAGACCATATTCAACAAGCTGCTCGAGGTTGGGCCCGCTACATCGAGAACCACTTCCCTGTTTCCAACGCCAGAATTCTTCTTGAGAGTAATGGCCTGCAGTCATACCTTGTGGAATCTAACGAGGGATTTTTCTTGTTTGCCGAAAACCTAAGACAAGGCCAACTCGTTAGTCAAACAGCCGAAGGTGCGCTTCGAAACCTTCAGTGCTCTCCACCTATCTTTGATGGAATGGAGGTTCTCTCCGCCGCTGAGTCCCCTCGACCAGCCAATGCCGTCCCTGATATGGACATGAGAATGGACTAGAAAAGATCCTCCTCGCTCGAGAACGCTGCTTCCTCTCTTCTACTGCATCTTGTTCTATATTGCTATTTACTCGGAGTTTACGGTTTGCCATGCTTAAGGATTGGGAATGGGACTGGGAAAGGAGCCTTGGGATTGACAGGAAAGGCCCCCAAGAGCGAATGCCATAGACTCGGATAGTCATGGCTTGATATCATTTGATTGCAATTTACATTATTCATCAGCAAATCTTTTTCGCATACTCATATCGTGACTGAACATTCACGAGGGAAGTGATTTTGTGCAAATATTTTGTCAGCCTGGATCCGCAAACGTCCCTCGTATTGCTAGCGGAGAGAAACACCCGCTAATGACACGCGTTGATTCTTGGCGTCGCTTTCGCGAGTACAAGCCGACGCGACACCTAGCTTGGCTTGGCCCATGCTTTTTGTTTTAAGGACTGCGGCAATCATTATTAGGGCCGGAATTGAAACAGCACGGTTCGAGCGCAAACTGGCTATCACAAGAAATCTGAATTGCGACGCGCTGCTGCTTGATTTGAATTGTGGATATATATAATGTATGCATAGTCCGTACATAAAGCCCCTCGACAATTGTCCATGCGATGCAGGTCATAATCGTGAACACCAACCAACCACTAACAATGCGGAACACACAAGCGAATCATCCAGACGCCGACACATGCAGGTAGCTTTAAACGGTCCGTTTCTATAATGCATGGAGCCAGTCCCTTGCAGCAATAACTCTTCTCCGACCTCTGTACAGTTCGAAGTTATACTTTGCGCCTACCTATCATGAGCTAAATAATGCATAATTCACTACAGTAGGTAGTCACAAGTAAGACACCCCTCTGGAATAGTTAATTTAGCAACGTTTGTATTTTGGCATGTCTCTCAAGTGTCAGATAGGCGGGTAGGTAAGGATTCGGACTCTGGAAATCCAGGAATCGATTGAAGTACCTACTATATAACCTCACGCCGACATCTCCGAAAGGACTATATTCTATGCTGTCTATATATTCTTCGTTCCAAAGTTGACGCAACTATGGCCCTCATACGGCACACACATCTCTGAACTGTTCCATATCGAGTTATTATCAATCAGCCCGGAAAGTGAATACCCTGGCTTAAAATAGTTTAATGATGTGATGGGTAGACTGGTAGAGGAAGAAAACCAAGAAAAGTAGTAGAGGCCCTTCACTTTGTAAAGCTTGCTTGATTGTATCCTCTTTCCCGATAGTCTACGAGAAGACCCTCAACCTCCATACCAAACGTCATCTCCTTGTAATAAGTCTTGCCCTTTTTCTAGTACTTGATTCTCCGAAACCACGAGTTTTCCTCATACTGACATGTGCAAATTCCTCCTGCATGTACTTACTGGCTTTGGACCATAAGCGAGTTCGCCCTCAATGTTCCTGACCTCCGAAATGGAAGACTACCTACTGCCTATACCTGGGTAGGCAAGCAAGTCGGATAAAAACCAACACATTGGGGCTATATGACAAAAACAGTCAAGTAAACTTAGCCTATAAGACAGTGATGAAATACTAGAATATTATGCTAGCTTAAGGAGGCTCAAGAGTCGAAAGTGTGCCAGTATTTATGTAACCCGCCTGCTATGTACTCCCGAACTGGTGCTGGCTCAGGGGAAGCATGTTCCCAACCTCCTCCAATTGAGCCAACCGATGTACCTCTGGTCTGGGCTAGGTAAGCAAGAATGGTTGGGGAACCTTGTAAAAGCGAGGGAAAAGGTATCATTCTTAGGTACATTGCGCGACAAGACTATCGCCCAGGTTGAAGCGATACTTTGGACGAAGCTCAAGTAAGACCAATTAATGAAACCACTACCTGCTAGGTAGGTATACTTACCTGCGTAGAATAGATACTACTACCCAGTAGTACTAAGATAACCTAGCTAACTTCCATAGGTATACGGATACTCAGTATTCATCATCATCGCAACGTCGGATTCACAGCAAAAGCTCCATCGCTATTTCTGTATTCGCATCGGTGCTAGGCCTAGCTGTCTGTCGCACAATTTTTGTTCGGCACCTGCAGTTGTCTGCACTCCCCTCCGTTAGAGAGCTCTTCTCCAAGTGATTAATCCACCGCCATCGCATTACAACATATCATATCGCCAACCATGTCGAGCGCAAGTCAGCTCTTTCTTCTCGCCGACCATATCAAGCTCTCACTTCTTGAGCGACAACGAGCAAAGAACCTCAACCTCGAAGGTGACTCTCAGGATGGGCACATCTCACGATCTTTTGACCAGTTCCGCGATGGTCTGATTAGCCTTCGCGAGGAAGAACAGCGGTTGACTGAAGCTGGCGATGCAACGTATGTCGGACTAACTCGCGTACTGCTGTTATCATGACTGACACTTGCAGTGCCGCCTCAAACCTCACAGAATCCATCTCCTCGCTCCAGAAACAACTAGACGACCTTACATCCCAATTTCAAGGCCACCCCTCCTCTTCAACAGCTGAAACCCTCACCCATCCCAACTCGGAGGAGCTCGCCGACGATTTTGAGCACGCAGCCTCTACATCACCTACCTCGCGAAAGCCAAAGACTGTCCGCTTCAGCGACACTCCACCTTCCCCATCCACCGAGCTTTTTGGCCGTTACCGCGATGATCCCGAGGACAGCGCAGGCTACCGGGATGAGGCCCAAGGAATGAACAATCAGCAGCTTCATCAGTACCACGCTCAGATCCTTGAGCAACAAGACGAGCAGCTTGACCGCCTGGGCGAGTCTATCGGACGCCAGCGCGAACTTAGTATGCAAATCGGCGACGAGCTTGACAGCCACGTTGCCATGCTCGATGAAGTTGAGGCTGTGACCGATCGCCATCAAAGCCGGTTGGACCGCGCAAGCCGAATGCTTGGAAAGGTTGCTCGCGGGGCAGGCGAGAATAAGCAAATGACTACCATTGTAGTTCTCATTATTATTCTCGTGCTTCTTATTGCTATTCTGAAATGATTGAATTGTTTATTATCTGTCTCGGAAAGTAACATGAGGCGCAAGTGCATCAGTTGGAGTTCTTGGAGTCTTTGGTACGGGCGTTACTCAAGGTCTATCACGCATGTCAATAATTCATCTTGTTGTTTTATACCACTCGCAGGGAAACGGGTGGCTTCTCATGCATCTGTACATATTTGCGGAAGTGGTTCTTGGTAAAACTCGACAAGAATAGCAACCAGGTCAGGATTCTCATCGTATCATATTGTCATTCTCTCAGCTTCGAAGTCTTCGATCCTTAACATAACTCATGGCCTGGACGTTTCACCCCTAGGTACAGATCAAGTTAAACAAAAACACTTCAACGGATAATGTCTCCTTCCTTGTCAATACCTTCTAGCCCTTCGAGGATATCGCTTCCCGCCAGAATGCCGGTAGCCCCTACAGTTACGCCCTTTTCTCGCGACCACACTTCGTGGAATTTGATGCTTCTATCGCTCGACGCAACAACAATGCATCCCTCCTGCCCCCCTCCTGTGACAGTTGGATCGGCGGATGTTGGCCCTCGAGGATAAGCAATGGCATAAAGAGCTCGCAAGTCATCTTCCCAAGGTATTGCTGCAACTTGTTTGCATTCGGGCCAACTGAAGACGCTGACCCGATACGGGTGCTCTGGCGAAGGGTAGCCGAACGTGGCCGCAATCTCTCGGCGAGTCGTGTTCCAGATGAGCGAGGTGACCTGAGCGGATACTGATATTGTTGCCAAAGCAGCCCCAGACGGTGTGTGAAAGAAGTGAATGCACTTGTCGTTAGAGCCACCTCCTGTCGCGACCAATCCTCGCCGCCAGGGACAGAAAGCTATAGCCTTGACAGCAGCTTCATGGTTCCAATGATGCTTTGCAATGTCGGGGCCAAGGCAGCGAACGGCATCAGCATCATTTGGCACTAATCGTAATTGTGCCGCGAAAGCTCTCACAGGCCCATCGCCATTATGAGGAAGACTTATCAGCTGTGTGACTCTTGTCTCGATACCACCATAGGCGCTGCTGGCTTCGCTGCGCGCTCGATATCCATTCCCTGGTATGTTCGGTTCAACTCGCCGTCCAACTTGATCAGCATCGAAAAGACAGCAAAGATTGTCGTTACCCCCCGAGGCGAATAGCCGACCATCGCATGACCATGCAAGACCGCATACTTGCTGACAGTGAATATTGCTGATCCTGGCTATCAACGACACTGCACCAGGCCATGTGTCCCGGGTGATTTCCCAGCCTATCGGCCACTCTACCACGTAATAGTAGATATTACCCATCTCGTCACCAACCACCAAGTCCTCGGTCTGTACCTGAACCGCTGGGGTGAGGGGATTCCTGGAAGGTCGTAGCGTACAAGTGGGACGCCAGCTGACGCAGGAAATGGAGAATGCCTGACGAACTTCGAACCGTGGCAGTGTGTCAAATATAGATTGGAAAAGGACACGACCGTTCGAATGCCCGATCCCAAGCACGGCTTTGCCTCCTTGCGTTGACGAGAAGGCGACCGACGTCAACTAGTTGTCGGGGTGAGTACCATGAAGCAATTGGACACCCCGAAACTCGGACCAAGCATAAAGCAGATTCCCCAGGCAAACAACTAGGGTGTGTGTGGTAGCTGAATATGCTAATGGTGAGCAGTAAAAGTCGTCTTTGAGGTTTGGCGCGTCAAGCACCCTGGAGTACGTCAGTTCACTGCGTCTTTGATGGTCTGGTGGTACACCTACCTGAACGGAGCAGCTGGGAGAAGGCGATGTCTCGCTGGTCTAACGGGAGCTATCATAGGTCAGCCTCGGATCAAGTAAACTTAGCATATCGTACATACCAGACCACTCCTCTTTATTAGCCCACTGATACCCATTCCAACTTGTCTGACCGAACTCCGTATGTCGAGTGTGATATTTCGGGCTTCGAGGTATCTGTTGATTTTGTGCGAACTCGAGGATTTTCCGGACCTGGTCAATCTTGAGAGCTGAAGCAATGCGGCCTTCATGCTTCTCCTTCTCGACTGACGTGCTAACAAGACTTTCCTGAAAAGGGGTGGGGAATAAGCGGGCATTCGTTCTACGTCGGACGAGATGTCCTTGCCCATCGTCGACCGCGATTGTGCTGGGTGCAACACCTCCAACTGACCACATAGCTCCCATGCTTACCTGGCGTTCGCCTCCTCGGTTTTGCAGGAGCTGACCCAGAGCCACGCCTATGAAAAGACATATGTCAGTACAGGAATGTTGATGCATAGGCCTTCGAACCTCTGTCTTGACTGGTGTCGTCAACTATGAAAGGAAAACGTGGGTCGGGGTCCAGAACACGAGGTCTGAGAACAAAAGGATCGGCCGAGGCACTCTTGTTGCGTTTCAACCGTTCTTCTCTCGATAGATCCTGGCTTTGTTTCGTAGTTCGATATCTTTCGGACGACGGAGAGACAAAGTCACGTCTTGGGACGTATCTGTCCAGGTTTCTGTTGTGGTCAATTCTTCTATCTTGCAGGGGCAAGCGCTTGGGGCTCTGTGGACAAATGAAAGGAGAAACCACGTTTGGTTCCTGTCTGGGATTTTGCCTCTCAGGTGTTCTAGGGTTTCCAAGTTGGGCTTCTTTCGGTCTGGCCGCAGGAGGTATTTGCTCTTCGTTCCCAGGTAACTTCGGCGTAGGAGTGTCATCTGGACCAGAGCCATCGAAAGAAGGGAAGCATCTTTTCCGAATATTGTGTGAGTATTCGAAAACATCCTCTGCTGAACCATACCCAGAATCCGATGGACTCGGTGGCTGTGATACTCTGTCGCACTTCCGTCGGGTAGATCGGGGACGGCGAGGTGGCACACGAAACATTCTTGTCGATGTTTATGTGGTGGGGAGTCGTATATTCCCTTGAAGTATAGAGCATAAAGAAACGAATGAACTTCTATCTATGATTTGGACAATACCGCCACGGTAGACAGTCTCTTACTTGACAGTAAGTTATTCTGTCCGGCCAGATGTTGGAAAAAGTATTGATGCTTGTCGAAAGAATTCTGTAGGGAAGAGAGGTTAGGGTGAAGAGACAGAAAGGAGTGGTTGTGGAGGGGAAGGAGTCATGCCAGTTGTTGGTGCACCGAGGGAATGCAAGAGTAGCACCTGCTTGTTGATGTTACCCATATTCAGACTTCTCGTGACTGCTGTGGCAAGAGCAAACAAATAAAATCACGTCACTAGCCGTTATTCTATGCCATCATCGTTCGATTCAACCAGTGATCTATTAACCTCTTAGTAGGTAGCCAAGTTAGTAGGTACTCGGAGATATCGCTCAACATGAATCTCCAGTGGTAGATGGTAGTGTCGAACAGGAGATATTCACACACTTCAAGCTTATAAATTCTTCGTCATTCGTCTAAGCCTAGGTCTCTAGCTCTCTGTAACCCCTTAGATGGGTCAACATCACAATGTTACTGAACTGCCAGTGTTGTAACATAAGTCTGACTTCTAGACTTGGGGTGAAGACGCTTTATGTGGAAAATGTCCCTCCGAGACTTAGTAAACCAAAGAGCTATATGATCTCGTCTCCTGTCTCAATAACCACTAACAACCAAGTTCTTACCACTCCGAGAACGCGTATCTCTCAACAACCCAATCAGACTTGTGTCCGCTGGTCAGGCATTCCCGAAGCAATATTTACATATCTTGAACCTGGAAAGTCCAGCCAGTTCTCAGATGCATCCAAGGTCCCCAGAAAGTTGAAACTCGTACTAATAAGTGACTCGTTACCTTTCTTGTCCCCTGAGGCCTCCCAAAACATACTCCCACTAAGACCATGCTTTAGAATATAATCCACCTTTTTCTGAACCACTTCTGGTGTGTCGTAGGAGATCAGCTCGTGCGTGGTATAATCGTAGCTATAGTAGGCTTGAGCCTCTTCGTCGTACTCGATCTCTGCGCCAGGCTTGGGCAACACCTTGTAGTCCCAAACGCCCCTCTCCCAAGAGCCTTGCCCAACGTCACTGAAGGATTGACCGATACCTGAATTTCCTTCGAACGAGCGTCCATAGATAGGCATACCAAGTACGATTTTCTTTGCCAGAACACCAGCATCTATGTAGTCTTTAATGGCCTTGTCGGAGTTGTATGGATTTGCACTGGCTTTGTAGGGAAACAAGTTCGCATTATGGCCACTGGCACGGTCCCAGCTTCCCGAGTAATCGTAAGCCATGAGGTTAATCTGGTCAACAATGTTGCTAATGTTGGCAAGGTGAAGCTTGGTGTATTTTTCGGGACCAGCAGGTGCAGCAATGGAAAGTAAGAAACGATGGCCGGGTGCGTTTAGGCTGGCATACGAGTCTAGTTCATCTCGAACAGCCTGGAGTAACAGGTCAAAGTTGGTAGCTTCATTTTCATCGCTAGGGTACTCCCAGTCTATATCGATTCCATCGAATCCCCAGTCTTTCATCAGAGTGACGGCAGACTTGGAGAATCTCATGCGATTTTCATGGGTGCTGGCTGCAGATGGAAAGTTGGCTGACCACGTCCATCCACCGATAGATAGAATGACCTTGAGATGCCGATGAGCCTTTTTCAACAGGAAGAGCTGCTTCACACATCCATACGCGTTATCTCCTTGGTCATCCCAGCCTTTTCCTTGTTTAGATATTGAAATGGGATGAGGGGCATAAACTCACGGTCTGTTTCATAATGCTTCTCCAAGTCCGCATAGATATCTCCTGTATACCTATAATTTACTTGTAAGCATGCCTTTGAGCACAATCGGGTCAAACATACACTGTTCCGTCAGGCTTGACGTTCAAGAAGGCAAAAAGTACTTGCGTGACCTGTGAAGCTTGAAGATCTTGAGGTTGGAAGTTCCTTCCATAGATACCCCTATAATATGTCAGTCGAGATTTCGAGTTCTTCTAGGTGCTTCGCAAACCAGTTGGTAAAGTAAACAGCGTTGACATAGTTTTCGGTCTGATGGGAGATGTCCTTGGTATAAGATGGTTGTCCAAGGAGGAGGGCGAGGCACAAAGTAGCCTGAAAGACGGCAATAGCTGCCAGAGATAGGGGAATGGATGGCCACATTCTTTGTTATCCTTTGACCGCAAAAACTTGAGAATTTTCAAGTTTGGAACTTTGGGGGAAGAAAAAGAAGAACAAGATTTGAGCAAATAGGTATTTCGAAAAGAGAAAAGGCCAACAGATAGAGGAGAAGGAAGGAGCAACTTAAACATGGAAGGCGCGAGAGGGCAATACGTGCTTTATAGGTATCTACTACTAATTGTCTGGAACAAGCACTTAAACAGAGATTCAAGGTCGCAGTCAGTATGGACACCGCATTTCCTTCCCCTTGATGGAATAGATGTGTACCCAGTGCCTCAGCGTAGTATACCCTTCTTAATACAGCCTGCGATGTTGCTGCATCACATACGTTGTCCTATGTGTCAGTTAACACTACAATACACCAGCATTATCTATCATGGAACAAATGTTTCTAGCCCAAGTAGCAACTGACTACCTAGTACTGATTTTCTCCAAGTTCAGCAGGACGGTATCTGATTTTATAGTTGGCCCTAGACTTCTTTTTCCCGAGTCTTTAAATACTTGTTCGGGGGGAGAGTCCCCTGAACTGATGGTAGAGGTGAATCGAATTAGAAGACATATTCTTGTATCACGGACATGATCACTGTTGAGATTGGTATTCCATGTTCAACATGTATACCAAAATCTTCTCTGGAGGTTACAGCTATAGGTTTTAGTCTGAAAGCTTGTCAACCCATGACAAGGATTCGTCCTCGATTCAGTGCATATCTAGGTGAAACTCCACGGTCATGGGACCAAATCTGGCCTTGATGGCTGGTAACAGTCCGTCTGCCATCATTTTATACATAGCGCTCGAGTTCGGTGATTAGGAGACCGAGGGTGGTAGTTTTAAACGGAATGTTGCGAAACAATCGACTTGAGTAAGACACTGCTCACTTGTATCGAAAGGCAGTTATCGTGCAAGGTGGTTCGAGACATGCCGTTGTCGCTTGTATTGCTACACTCGCATCATATGCAGTTAGGAATAGCGATGAGCAGATACTCTTCCTTACTTTCGGGCAATAACATCTCCATGTCACCATGTATCAAGTCTTATGATTCAAGGTCTTCATTGTTAGCAAAGATTCATTGGTATCTAAAACTATACAGATGAATTATGTATGACTAGGCAGAACTTGAATTTTCCTTTTGCAGTCACCCGGTGAACAGATGATTACAGAAGAATTATCTTACCTCCATGGAATGAAGGCCATGGAAATCTTGTAATACTTATTTATACGGCATTCAGTGACGAGGTGGGAGACCATAACCGAGGTGGGTTGGGATTACGAAGGTGGTCATTCACGTCATCCTAAATACCCTATACTTGACGTGGGGTTAGAATCACGTCCCTCATCAGCAATAGCGAACACTTACAAACTTGCGCCTCTAACTAATTATCACTGCTGGTGACTCCCAGAGCCAGATCATCAAGCGAATACGCCCCAATATGGCCAGTGTTAGTGTCCATCATCCCCAAACACCACGTTTACCGTAACTGATGCTGATTCAAAGGGATCCAGCACGGCATAGCCCGGACTGCGCGGTCCCGAACAGAAGAGCAGCGCAAACAGGACTCGGTCAAGATTGAAAAGTACCGTAATCTTGAGGACGAAATTCGCCAGAAGGTCAGCACTACGTCTGTATTCTAGGGGCTATACGCTCTTCTCACACGCGCAAGCAGATATCCGACAATAACTACGGCCCCGAGACATTCCAGCTCACCTCGAAGCTCCTGCGTCTCAACCCTGAGTATTACACGATATGGAACGCCCGCAGGCGCTGTCTAATATCTGGCTTATTATCCAAACCGTCGGATGGATCGCTGCCCTCGAAGGCGTCGCAGAGTTCTTCAGCGACCGACATTCCCATAGTCTCTTCCGCCGCTTCGTCGCCCTCATCCTCGACCGAGACCCCGCCACGCCCCAGCCCCCCGACAGCTGGGAAGACTGGTACAACGATTGAAAGCAATACCGACACTGAAGTAATTCGTGCCGAGCTGGTCTTTACTGTCCCTCTTCTACTGGAGTTCCCCAAGTGCTACTGGATATGGAACTATCGACTATGGATACTTGACCGTGCAATCGAAAAGCTCGATGTATTCATAGCCCGACGTATTTGGGAGGAGGAGCTGGGCCTTGTTAGCAAGATGCTCACCAAGGACCGGCGCAATTTTCATGCTTGGGGTTATCGTCGCCACGTCGTAGCGCAGCTCGAGAGCCCTTTGTTGAATGGCCAGAGCCTAGTAGAACCCGAGTTTCAGTACACCACTCAGAAAATCCACGAGGATCTCTCCAATTTCTCGGCTTGGCACAATCGCAGCCAACTTATAACGAGGCTTCTCAACGAACGCAATGCAGACGATGTGTCACGCAAAGCTTTCTTGGACCAAGGTCTGTCTTTACAGTACATCTTATCCTACTTAACACCACTGATTTCGGATTAGAACTCGAACTTGTCGACGAGGGTCTGAACGTTGGACCTGAAGATCAGTCATTATGGTACTACCATCAGTTCCTCGTTTTGAACTTGGCCGATTCTACTTCTAGTCGTCAAATAGCTCCGAATCTCACGGTGGACGAGCGCAAATCGTACCTTGAACGCGAAGTAACAAACATCAAAGATCTATTAGAAGACTACCCCGATATCAAGGGGATCTACGAAGCTCTCACCGAGTATGCAATGGCATTGGCCCAACTTGATGGGCAGCCGCTTGGGTCTGAGAAACAAATTGAGGCAGCATCCTGGCTGAATCATCTCAGAAAACTAGATCCCAAGCGAGATGGACGTTGGCATGATTTGGAGAAGCAGTTGGGTTTAATGCAGTCATGATCTGGTCGCACTTATAAACGAGAGTACACACACGTTAATGTAAACCGCTCGGTCATTATAGCTATGAGTGCATTTTAAAAAAGATGGCTATGTCCATGGCTAGCCCCCCCAAAGCAGGGAAGTGAGAATATATGCTACAAAGAAGTCCATCGTATCGTTCTAATAGGTATCAATGTGCTGACGAAATCAAAATGCTCCATGTTCCGCACGCCTTTAACGCCCTCTTCCTCGTCCCCTTCCCCTCCCTCTACCACGCCCACGACCGCGGCCGCTCCCTCGGCCAAAGCTCAGTCTTGCAGGAATATCACCGTCGCTATCTGAGTCCGAGCCTGTCATAGAGTCACTTTGTTCTACCTCTGAGTCTGTATCACCGATCCTGACCACAGTCGGTTGCGCAGGTCGTTGGATGGGAGGAGGCGGTGAAGGACTTTGTGAACTCTCATGATGGACTGAGGACACTTGAGGCGACTCTCCGCTAATGGACTCGCCATCGGGGCTCGGACCGCGAGAGGATATTTCTTGATGCTCATCTGCTGTTGGTTTGTCAGCCACCCCTGGAGAAGTCTCGACATCCGGCGTGGGAATCGTGGCTTCTGACTGTGTGGCAGTTGCATTATCAGAAACGCCCTTTGGCTTTCGTTTACCAATCTTAAACTTCTTCCCTTTAAGTGCCATTCGCTCAGCCATGGACATAAGATGCGTCCCTGCGCCACCGGCCGTTGGCGGTGGAGGTGACATGGATGCTCGACTGGGTTCGTTAACAGCACCCTCTGATCGCCGCGTGCGACGAGCAGACCTGATGACATGACTTTCGTCCTCACCGTCTTCTTCAGATACACCAGCAGGGGCAGAAGCAGCCGCGATGGTAGTCACGCCAGACTTCCTTGGTCTTCCCCGGCGTCGAGGCTGAACAGGCTCTGCTACAGCCTCTGGAGCACCTTGAGTCAGGTCTGCAGCGAGATTGACCTCTAACTCACGGACCATTCTCTCATGTTCGATATCGCTATTGCTGTCCTGGTTTTGGGAAGACTCATCAATGAGCTCAGTCGAATCTTCAGCGGCGGCAACCTGAGACAAGCGTGATTTTCGAGGTCGGCCTTTGGGCCAGCCTCTTTGCCCGCCCTTGGGCTTTTGGGACGAACCGGCAGGCGTGGACTGCGTGGCAGAGGATGCATTCTTGGGCGGACGCCCACGTCGTTTAGGAGTCTTGGTCTCAGTGCCAGACGCTGGATCCGTCTCTGTAGAGGGCTGGGGACTAGAGGATGAGGGTGTTCCGAATAGAGCACGAACTGCATCAGCAGCTAGATCGACAGCCGACTTTTTGCCTCCATTTATGTCGCCTTGAGATGGCGGAGCCTCCGTTTGCTGGGGTTGCTCCTCTTCAAACTCATCGGAATCCATTTCAGCTTCGACATAGGATGTTATTGGTTTGGCGTGCCTCAGCTCGGGCTCGTTCGCGTCAAACAACAACTGGCCCCGTTTCTTAGGTGGAGCTTGAGCCGGAGTCTCTTCAGGTGTATTCCGAGCATCGTCAGTTCCGCCGTCTTGCGCAGCGCTTTGGTCCCTGTTAGCTTGACCAGGCTCATCCATGATAGCTTCAGGAGCCGCGGACGGCCCGTTGAACAGAGCAGGGTCCATACTGTCCAGAAAGTCTGCTTCTGGTTCAGTTGTAAGACGGGGCTTTTTGTGATGTGACTTGCCAACGACAAAGTCTGGATCTTCGTTCTCTCTTTTCGCCTTTCTTTTGGCCGCACGAATGGATTTCTTAACAAACTCAGGAACATCCGGCTCTGACGGTCGTATGGCCTCTTCAGAAGGCACCTGGAAAGGATCAAAGAGAATCCTGTCCGGTGCATCATCTGGCTCATAATAACCCATGCCGATACGCTGTCGAGCCATCAATGAAGGATCTGGGTACAAGGATGCATCGACATCTTCCAACTGAGATATATCCATAGCCATAGACTCGTCGGCTTGTTCGCCGTTCACTTCAGTGTAGCGTGGCAATGGTCCTTCAGCATTGTCATCAGTCATGGACTGATCGCCTTGGCCACCAAGAACATGACTCTGATCCCCGTAACCGTTAGTGCCGGATGCGTGCACACCATTAGCTCCGTGAGCCTCGGCACCGTCTTGTATAGCTCGCTCTGCTTCTTCTTGCTCTGTGATATCTTGTGCTTTTGCGCTGTCGGCTTGTTCTCGCAATCTCTTCATTCGTCTGCTGTTATTACTGCGGCTTTCCTCCCCAGCAGCCTTGAGCCATGAGAGATTGTGGACACGGAAGTCAACAAGTGCCTCTACACTTCGGTCGTCTGCGATCGGACGCGTATCGTGTCCTAGTAGAGTGTTCTTAGGTGTGTAAGGGTCTGTATTGCCTACACGACGGCAATAACCACAATTGCAGATACCTAAGCACTTGGGACATTGCCATTGCTCATCCTCCAGAACCTTTTGTGGTAACATGTCGAAAGCTCTGTAGAGAACTCCATAGCAGTAAGACTCAGTGCAGCCAGGGTTTGTGCATTGATGCACTCGGTAAGCGTAGTCCTTGTGGCAGCACACGTGGCATCGCCGAAGTTCTCCTCGCTTCTTCTTTCTCTTGTATTTCTTCTTGGGCCTTCCTTCGCCATCGACCTCTGGCTCTGACTCGCTCGGGGTAATCTCACGTTCGGGCTGAGTGATATCCTTCCACGGTCGCCTTCTCAAGGCCTCCTGGCAAATTTGTGCCAGAGACTTCTTCGCAGAGCGCTGCCGGGCGATCTCGAGGGGCTGCGGTGAAGATTCGAGGTCAACGAACCCATCGTTCTTGATAATCATGGAACGCCAGTCCTCGTAGTTATTGACTAGGTCAGTCCATGTCCACTGTTCACACCACTGTAAGCCCGAGAGACACGCACAAGAGCGTCCCATAGCGTAACATTCCATACAAACATCGTATGTGTCTTCATCGCCATTGATGAGCATACGAGTACAGTGCTTGCACGTTAGAAACCTATTGAAGATATTGGATCTGCAATATGAACAAGTAATGCAAGAGTCAAACTCGATAAGCTCTACCTCCTTCTCCTTGAGTGCGAACATTTCGTCAAGCAGAATCTCGGTAAAGAGTGCAAAGAGCTTTTTGAAGTCGCCTGCGAGTTGCTTGGCACGAGGCGAGCTCCCGAGAATATCCTGTCCAATTCCCATAAAGCTCATAGAAGTCATTTCTGCGTTCTCTTCGAGTTTTTGGAGTTGGCGGTAGTACTTCTGTAGAGTGAAGAAGATGATCGCTTTGTTTTTATACTGCTCATCACGACAGACAAGGCGAGCCTTTGGAAGCGCTTCATGTAAAGCCATCTCAAGAGTTTCAGCAGTTGTGCGATTCCATGCCACTTTTATGGTTCGGGTACCTCGGTTCCAAACTTGGTGTGCGGCCAGAGGGGGAATAAGGATGAAATCGCCGACTCGCTGTTCGACAATATATACGTCGAAAGGTGCCTTCTTCCAAGCGTTGATCTGAGCAAAGTGCTTCTCAATTTCAATATCGTGGCCTAGCATGGAAAGGAAGTACTCGCGCACAACCTCACGATCCTTACTTTCCGTCATAAACCAGATTGAGCTGCCTGGTTTCTCACCTTTCTCGTCGCCGGAGGCTTCCACCATGATATTTTGACCTAGCGACGCGCACATTTCACGATGCGCTGGGGTGTATGTACCTTCATGTCCAACATAACACATAAGGTTTTGGGCACGCATCTCCTCTGGCAAACTTGACATCAGGTCGCCGGCTGGTGCTGCTGCAGCTTCATCGCGAAAGGCGTCGTCATCCTGCTGTGAGCCTCCGGCTTCGCTGGCGTTCTCGTTCAGATAAAACAGATTTGGGTGGATGACCTTCTGTAGTGCATCATGCCACTCTGGAGGGCAGTCGATATCCTTGAGGTAAAGACGCTGGCGGCGCTCGTCGCGAAAGTTGGTAGGGGTCCATTGATTTGCAAGTTGTCGCATTGATCGCAGGTAGTGACCTGTCGTCATAGGGATGTCGGTTCCAGCGGTGATGTCTCTCACATTCTCCTCTGTACAAAGAGCGTCAGCATCCATGGCACCTTGAAGAAAAGGAGCAGCATACGAGTCTTATCATGTGTCTTTTCTAGCCAGGCGACATCAAAAAGCCATTTCGGGAGTACTCCCTCCCATCCATCAATAACCAGCGGTTTGCCGCCGATGATAACGTGAATCAACACAAGCTTCTCAAACTCCTGTTGACCAAGGCTACGTATTTGGTTTCTTGACACACGTTGGACCCATTGGAAGTTAGGGGTCTTGTCTACTAAACTATACAAGTCTAGGTCAGGTGGTATGGGATCGAACTTTGCCTGCGGGTGCAGCGAGGTCGGCATTGTGTCGAGTTTCCTGAGTGCTACGCATGAACACAGCTATAGTGGGGTTGCGATCGAGACAGGATATCGCAACAGGTGCTGGTCGCGAAGAAGACTGTGTGGCAAGTTCTTTTAATGCGAAGAATCAGGCCGGTAAGCCGTTCGTCCTATGTCACCCCCATTCGATACGGAAGATTTGCTGGCGGTATTCGTTGAAAAATAGGTAAGTACTCAAGTAGCAGAGGTGTTTGGGGTATAGAAATTCCAAGTGACCTCCAGTACAAATCAGTCGCGTCACAAGCTTCAGCGTTCCATGGCGTTGCTTTGAAATGCGCGACCAATCAAAAGTGCAAAAGTGCAGGGGTCCTTCACGTGATCGACCCGCAATATCCCCTTCCGAGCTTGACCAAGTCGCTCCACTGAGGATAAGTAAAGAGATGCAAGGATTATTTATTTTGTAATTCGGTTCGGTTTTTGTACAAGCTTAGCAGGATCAAAGCTTGAGTGGGCTGGCATTGAGATCCCGCGTGATCAGATTTTACTTGACGGGCTTTGTGGTAAGCATTATGCCTTTCCACGGCAATTGCTAGATGGTGTTCTCATTATCCCTGTAGGTCCGTAGGCCTTGATCCATGAGATTAAATGCACTCCCTCGGGCTTCGGCCTGGGCTCAATGTCGAGGCAACTCGGGACAAGCATTGAGGGTTCATAAACAATTTCAAGCACGATCCTCTCTTATTCATGTTTCAAAGGCTCTGAGGCAACCATGGCACAACACCCAGCGAGTGGTTGCGTTTCACGAAGCCAAAATTCAGTCCTCAACTGTGGCTGCCCAAGATCTAGACTCACCAACAGCTACAACAACACCAGCACCTTACAAACCGCCCGAGACAGGGCTGCTAGCCAAGCTTCCAGCATCATGGGTTCCTTATGCCGAGCTCATTCGACTTGATAAGCCTGCTGGGACCTACTATCTCTTCTTCCCATGTCTGTTTTCGACACTCATGGCCGCCCCAATGGCTACACCAATGGCAACTCCAGGTTCTGTCATCGGAACTTCACTCCTTTTCTTCTCTGGAGCTCTCATCATGAGAGGAGCTGGATGCACCATCAACGATCTCTGGGACCGCAACCTCGATCCGCATGTATCGCGAACTCGACTCCGACCCATTGCACGCGGTGCCATTACTCCTTTCAAAGGACTTGTCTTTACCGGATGTCAACTTCTCACTGGTCTGGGGATATTGCTGCAATTTCCTCTACCTTGTCTTTTCTATGGAGTACCCAGCTTGATTCTGGTTGCTAGCTATCCTTTGGCTAAGAGAGTCACGTACTACCCCCAGGCAGTCCTTGGCCTAACCTTTTCATGGGGTGCAATCATGGGTTTCCCGGCACTTGGTATCGATTTGCTATCACATACAGCTGCTTTGACTGCCGCAGCCTGTCTATATACCTCCAACATTGCATGGACAGTGCTATACGACATGATCTATGCCCACATGGACATCAAGGACGACGTCAAGGCAGGAATCAAGAGCATTGCGCTGAAGCATGATGCCGAGACTAAGCAAGTGCTTACGGGATTAGCGGCTGCACAGATCTCGCTCCTTGCTGCAGCCGGGTACGCAGCAGGTGCTGGGCCAGCTTTCTTCATCGGGAGCTGTGGAGGAGCAATGGTCACACTTGGTCTTATGATCAAGCGAGTCAATCTCAAAGACGTCAAGGATTGCTGGTGGTGGTTCATCAATGGCTGCTGGATCACTGGCGGGGTGATCAGTTTAGGTCTCGGTGCAGATTATGCTATCAGATATGTCGAGGCACCAAAAGAGGAGGACAACTCTGAGAGCTGAATGTTAGAGAAGAGCCGAGACGAATGTATAACAAGTGTACCATAATGTCATCATACATGGAGATATGGGATCATACCCCAAGTTCCTCCTCACGCGGGGTGCACATCATGATTTGTTCGTCGAAGACTTTGTGATCTATTTTCCCTTTTCAGACCCGTCTCCCATGATCAGATCCCTAACCGTAATGTCGATGCAAGCAATCCGAATAGACTCCACGTGTCGAAATATGACTTTGTTTCCATCCACGCGCTCTTCGCTTAAGAACGGGGCTTCTCCTTCTTCTCCTTCCACAGAGCAAGCAGACCGACACCAGAGACCTTGACGACCTTGAATCGCACACCGGGAATATCACCCTTGGCCTTGCCCTTACGACCGAAACCAGCCAGGAGGACCTCGTCGTTCTCGTCCACGAAGTTCAAGCAACCGTCATTGGGGACTAGAAGTAATGTTAGTTTAAGCCGTCCGTTATCTCTCGTAGCATGTGGGGTTCGTCGTACCGAAGGCAGTGACCTTCTTTCCGTTCTTGATGAGCTGAACACGGACACACTTTCGGATAGCGGAGTTGGGCTGCTTGGCCTCAACACCGACCTTCTCGAGGACGATGCCCTTGGCGTGGGAAGAACCACCGAAGGGAGAGGACTTATAGGCGGTACCAAGGGCACGCTTCTTGTAGGCGAGATCGGCCCATTTCTGGTCCTTTCGGTTTGTTCGCAGCTTACGGGCGGCGTTAAGACCACGGGGTTTGCCTCCAGCCATTTTTGCTTCAAGTTGTTAGTCGACGGTCGAGGCGAGAAAAAAGGTCGAGGCGATCGAGAGCAGCTGGGAGAATGTGTTGGGTTGCTGGAGTACCTACCGGATCTGTCTGTGTATCGACGACGGGATGGTGATGGGAATTTGCGGAGGCTGCAAAAAGTTGAACAAACGACAAGCAAAAATTCCAGGTAGGGTTTGGTGACCCTAGGTAGAATGTTCTGTGGCGGGTTGTACGGTCACGTGCAACGAACGCCCCGCTTAATTCGCAGTGGAAGCTCCTTGGCGATGGACTGATGTTTTAAAGTTCAAGCTGACTGTTGTGTACAGTGCAACATTTGAATATGTATCACTCTCGACACTGTCGTTGCGCAGCTCGTCCTAGTCTAGGTAGACTTAAAGCTGAACATGGGTCATGTCAGTCAGTCACCGTTTGATACCCGGCTCTGGAATGAAGCAAGAGGTACTATATTACTCTTTACGCGTTACAAATAACAATCCGAGAAGCCTTAAATCATAATGTCTCATTTAACTCGACCTTTGAGCAGGCAACGAGACCCGCCTCCTTCTTTATTCTTGCATCCATCTCCTTCAGCTTCAAACACCTCCTTACCAAATGTACATCCACCAGCTGTACCATTTATTGGACAACAATCAAATCTGAGGCCAAACGTCGAACGTGCGCCATCCGTCAAGTCTGGACGATCCGGGACCGTTGTGCCCCCGCGGGCTGGATTGTATCCTGCAGAGAGCACTCGCGCTACTGGTGACCGCACTGATCTTCTATGGTCCGAAATGCAAGCAACCTTGGAAGAAGTTGAACTGTCGGCCTCTGGAGGGACCCATGTATTTGGTCCAGATCATGACAGAAAACTGGCTGACTTGAGAGCCGCCCAAATCGCTCTCGCTCAAGCTTGGGCAAGAAGTGAAGCAGACGATGTCATAGAAACGGCACAGCTCGATCATGTGGGATCTGCTACTGGATCCGAAGTCCGAAATATGAAAGCTGCGTTGGGAGATACGTCAAAGTCTGGCCTCGAAGGCACAGAGAGGAGTGCAGTTGGAAGCAGCAGCATTTCGCGACCTGATAGTAGCGGTACTGGGGTAGAGAGACTGGGTCACAAGCTCGAAGAGGAGACGGAAGTGGACATTCTCCTGGCGAGGAAACGACGGGAAGCCAACGATCGATATTTCCAGCGAGTCAATCAAGGAGTCATCGATGTCGTAACACGGCTAGAGGATGTTGCTGTCGCCATGAGAGCTGTTGAACAGGAGAGCAAAGAAGTCTGGAGCGAGAACGACAGTATCCCTGGAGGTGCGAGAGCTTGATCGCGTTGTACAGGTGAGTTCTTCGGTACTTCGAGTTCGGCGTTGCAAGGAGTTAGGCGAGATTTATCCAGCATTCGCGGCGTTTCACGATTAAGGGGAAATTACCCACCTCTAGACTAAGGAAACATAATCATTCAATTTCTCTATGATCAAACACGTTGATGGCCTCGACGTTATCAATTTACATATGAAGTCTGATTGGCACATATAGGACCTCGATGGCTGCGACTTAGACCATAATGGTGTGGAGACAGGTAGGTACCTATACAGTACCTTGGTAGACTAAGACCCAAGAGCAGAATACGTACTGCTCACGGATTGACTCAATGACGACAAATGGATACACCCATCTTCGGAGTTCAGCCGGGCCATCAAGTTGCGCTATCAACTCGATGATGGTTGTCCAATGGAAGAAGGGTCATGCTGCTGCGACGTTACGCAGAGTTTGTGAAAGGAACGTCAAGTCTTGCTTGTGAGTGAGTGAGTTGAAGTAGGGCCGACAAAACGTCATATTCGTCCTTTTCCTGACACGAAATACATAGAAAAAGTCGAAAATCTCGGGACAAATCTTACCGTCATGTTAAGGTGTCTCTTTGCTTTGAACTCATGATCGCTTGTCCCGCCATTTACGTAGTTGTCCGTCTGTAAGACAATTGTAATTGTCTTTCAGCCTAATCCAGGTACCCTCATTCTCAGCAACGCGATTGGAAGAGGGAAGTGGGCGACCTGCCCAATTCGGCACCTGGTCACTGCGCCATGTAGCACTGGACTGCTTTAACTTGCTACAGTGGGGTGATCCCTAAAGTCTATGCAGCACCCTGCCCGTGGTTTGTGGTTTGGTATGCAGCACCTAACTATGGCCTATGCGGAGGTGGTCCATGGTTCTGCCGCCCCAAGACCAAGCAGGCCTAGACTGAGGTTGTGTCTTTGCCATCGCCTGCCAGCCATATAAGGTCTCAAACCATCCCGTCGCCTTCCGCATTGACGCAACCGACAAGCATCCATCTAACCATCATTCCACGCTTTCAACGTCAAACCAACTTTTGTCGCAAATATCATCACTTTTATTACCGATAATACTTATTCGACAGAAACGTCGCCAATACCATTATTAACATGAGATTCTTCCCCTTCATCGCTGCTGCGCTTGCAGTTGCTCCCGGTGTCATCGCCGTTGAACAAAAGAAGTCCGCCATCGTTTGGTTCGAGGACGAGTCTACACCCGACTCTATTGTCGAAGAGTGCAAAGACGCCCTCAAGAAGGCTGGCGGCAAGATCACACATGTTTACTCAATCATCAAGTACGCAGCCTCGCCGATTCCCCCGCCCTTTTGGCACTACGGCGATTTGGCACTAACCTGTCGGCTAGGGGCTTCTCCGTTATCGCACCTGAGAAGGCGCTCGAGATCGTCCAGGTCAACCACGAGGAACATCAAATCCGTGTCGAGAAGGACGAGGTTGTCACAACAGACTAAGGACGGCGCTGTACTTGAGGTGGTACACAGATGACGATTCAAAGACGAAACAGCATGCCTTTCGAAATGAGCTGACCATGTTCTACGGCAGCGGTTGGGATATTGGTATCCTTGATTTAGGCGTTAACAGGATAGGAGCGACGGGATTACTTGAAAGGGAACATTCGCTATGCGATCAAATATTATCGTTATTATTGCACGCCTTTGACAGGGTGAAATAGACTTTTATTGTTTACGTTGGATCCAAGGTTTTTGATAATACTGATTACATCACGGTGGCTGTACGCTGCAACTCTTTGACCATCGTAAGTTGGGCGATGCGCCACAGGTTGGCATACAGTAATCTGGAGTATAGCGACAGACTGGGGCTTGATATTCAAGATTCCCGAAAGCCTACTTTCTCGAAAGAAGTTGAAGTTACCTGATCTGTCTAGCACTGGTCGAGAGCTCAGCATACCCAATCTATCAACCTGTAGGTTACTAGTCTAGAGACTGTCCGAACAGCGACTGGTAGAGCTGAACAGCGAGTCTTCGAACATCCTTCACTTACACCTTGCGATACCCCACTAGGCGTATCTTCAGAATACTGTTCAATACGCGATTGATGTTGCCCGATGATCACAGCTCTCTTTGTTCCTGGTTTGGCCGTGTCTTTTCAGTACGTGCAAGAAACCGCGGGCCATGTTCTCTGTACAGTCTATTGCAATTTGCGACAATATTTGTCTCAAATGACGCCTCTGAGTTAGCCATAGGGGGTGGGCCATATTTATGTGCGTCACATGTCACAGCCAACATTGTCCTTGGGTTACTTAGTACCTACTATGTACAAATCGAATGGAGAGGGTTTTAACGATTACCTAGAGGTCAAAGCCATGGTGTTACGCGAGTTTTCTACAGCCCTCTAATTGGAAGAAGGCTAGTCTAGTAGGTACATGTATACCTCTGTAATACGAATGCGATTAGGACAGAGGCTTCATGCTAAAGACACCTGCTGGCAGGCCGGATGAGGATCGGACTACCAAAACAAGTTCAAGCAATGTAGGTACGGATAGGGTGCAGGAGGAGGCTGGCTCTGTCCTGAATAGATTGTCATGCTGATATCGTGGCTCCTCCAATTACAAAAAGACATATCTCTCTCTCTCTCTCTCTGGTCAATCCCACAAAACGGCTATTGGTTGTTCAAGCATGCTATCCATTGAATCTCCGGTGGGTGGGCGGGCCCCTACTTTGAACATAACCCCTGCCAAATCGATAAGCCGATAATACAGTACCTAGCTCGAGCCAACAAGGGCCCAAAGTTGCCGAATGTTAAAGAACAATGCTTCTCTGGACCAAGAGTTCGCTCTGAACACCACCTCGACAATCGCAGAACAATGGAACATTCGTTCTGGGAGTTTTCATAACAATTCCTTATAAAGACCTGATCTTCCCTCCTCGACATGCTGCTAACTTCTTCTACAATCATTACCATTGCATTGAGACACGCGACGCAACTCCCTATAATCCCACCATCACTATCACCTTGAACAGCAACTTCTTAAACAACCACCCAACTCGACCACAATTTGGCCCCGGCCGAAACATTCATCAAAATGACAGGTTACAGTCCTGCCGCGCAGCTCGCGCTCATCAAAGCCGTAAGTAAAGTATTCCGGTTGGAAGCGTTATTGAAAACGTCCACACCGTCTCCTAGCTCCCCACCCACTGACAGTTGCCTCCAGATCAAGCGAGTATTCGAGCCGAAACGAATGGTTGAATCTCACGAAGACCTTATCGATGGTGTCACACTTGGGTTGATTCTACATGAGCTAGATCCCAGTTTTGACACGTCCGCGCTCGAAACAAATTCCAACACCTCACGCTACCTGAACAACAAGCGTAATATCCAGAACATTTACAAGGGCCTTTTTCGTTACATTCGACGCTCTGTCCCAGAACTTGCTTGCCTGGCCAAGAAATTCAACTATCAAGCCATTGCTGAGAATCCCGATGCACAGGGTATTAGCCAGGTAACTTTTCCTCGCACCCTTCCCGAGTCATATCGTTCGATACTGATTCCCCAGATCCTGGCTGTTATGCTGGGTGTGGCTATCCTAGGTCCTGAACGCCAAAAATACATCCCCCGAATCACCCACCTCGACAAGCCAATGCAGGCGGAGATCATGCAAATCGTCCAGACCATACAGCACGCTATCAAAGACTCGCAGGGAGATGAGGATGTCGAGGAAGCTATCGATGCTGTCATGGAGGCGCGGGACGTTGATCTTCTCGTTGAGGAGCAGAATGCGGCCCTGCGGTCACAACTCGAATTGACCAAGAGACAGCTCTCAGACTACATCATAAGACTTGATCATCTCCAAACAAGTCATGAAGAACTTCGATACGACAAGGAGAAGAATGACCGAGAGCTCGAGGTACTGCGAAAGGCCACTGTGGATGGTGCTAACAATGCCGAGATGATTAAGAACCTAGAGATTCAGGTGCATGACCAAATGGAGCTCATCTCCAGACATGAAGAAACGATACGCAGAGATGAACGCATCAAATCCCAACTTGAGGCGGAGGTGACAAAGCTGACGGAAAAGTGCAAAGACGCTGAAGAACTCCGTGACCAAGCAACCGAGTGGAAGCACAAAGCCGAGGACTTTGAGAAGAAGGCCAATACCGCAGAAAGGTACAAGCAGAAGCTCGAGTCCCAGCAGCATCTCGTCAAAGAAGTGCAAAACCTTCGATACGAGAAGACCGAGCTGCAAGAACAGGTTAAAACCCTGTTGGATGATCAGGACAGAGGCGCTCGCACCCGGAAAGCAGAAGATGAGTTGACCAAAATGATCACTCAGTCCGAGCAACATCTATGGGACGAACGGAGTCAGAAGAACCAGCTGATGAAAGACATCGCGGCGCTCGAGGACGAGGTGATTCGTCTGAGAGCACGACAAAGCCATGATGAGAACTTCATCAAGGACCTCCAGGAGCAGCTCGAGAGCGGCGAAGGCACTCAGAACGCAGCACCTGGTGCGCTGGGCATGGCATCCAGTCTTGAAGATGAACTTAACGATGCAGCTAACGAGGACATCCAGCCTGGCCAAGTGAACCTTCCACTCGAATTGTCCCGCCTAAAGGCTGAGAATGATTTGCTGCGCAGTACAGTTGGTTCTGGAGACACTGCTCCACTCCGCCGGGAGCTTGACGAAGAGAAGCGGCAGCGGGCTCATCTCCAGAAGAACTACAACGATATCTTCGAAAAGCATGCTGTTCTACACGATCAAATGGAGGCTCTGATCAACAACATGACCGGCGAAGGGTTAGTCAAAGCCATCGATGATGCTTGCTCCCCTCAAGGAACACACATACTTACTTCCGACTTCTACAGGACTAAGGCATTTATTAACATCAAGCAAACGCTCATGCAGTGCGAGTTTGAGCTGGAACAGTCCAAGAAGCGGGACAAGGATCTCTCTGCTCAACTGGCCGATCAAAGTCGCGAACTTCTTGCTGCCAAAGCCCAGCTCTCCGCGCTCGACAAAGAAGACGCCGATGCTATCAAGGAACTCAAGAGCTCCGATGTAGTTATCATCTCATCTCTCAAGTCTGAGCTTGACCATGCTCGAGAACAGTTGAGTTATTGCACTGCAGAGCGGGATGCCCAGCAGACCCAACTTGTTGAAGCACTTCTTGCCAAAGATAAGCTGCGCAAGGAGGTTGAAGAGGGCAGGGAGCTGCAAGATATCACTGGCAGTGGTGAAGGCGACGCGTCCGACGGAAGCAAGAAGGGCGAGCTGATTGAGAAGCTACGAAATCGTCTCAGAGAAATCCGCGAGGTGAGTGATTTTCCTGATACTGTTGTTTTCGGCGATGAGGACGACCAAGTGGTTCCAGTTGATAGCAAATCGTCCGAGGAAGATAAAGATGGTTGGCCATCGTTTGTAGAGCTCGCTGGCGAGAACACAAACACAGCCACAGAATCGGTTCCTCTTCCCAGGGAATTGACTGTGCCTCCATCGGCGCATCTGCCTCGACGTCCCTCCAAGCGGGGGGGATCTCAAGATTTGCCTATGGGACTACGTTGGCTGACACGTTGGATTTAGCAACTGGAACGATCGGAGACTGAAAGGATTGATCTGCAACGTAAACTGAAGGCTGCGCATGATGGCGAGGCAGTGGCAGCACAAAAGGTACGTCCATGCCCCTATGTAGAAATCAAGCACACTTTGAACCATGTTTTACTTGTTACTGTGACTGAAATCTCTACTGACTATCTGTGACCCAAGGCCGCAAGTGATGAAATTATCCGGAACCTCGAAAGGGAGAACTCTCTCATTGCATCAGCTTGGTATGATCTTACAAGTCGGCTTCAAAGTAACCATGTCGTTTTGCAACGACGGCACGAAGCTCCACGGAGCTGGCTTAACAAGCAGAGGCAGATGGTCAATGGTCAGTTGCGCTTCCGCGACTCGCTCTACCTCTACTGACCTTCCCCTGTCAGCGACCCCAAAGCGATAGGTACTTGCGGGGTGAGAAAATCCCCTCTTGTCCATTATAAGGCTCAGCAAGTTGTACACCCTTGGCTGTATGACATAACCTTTATGACACGCCAGTCATTATCGACTATCGACTATTGATACTTTCGCTTCGCCACTGGCTTGTCTCATTCGGCACTCAAGATCACTTTTTCTTCTCTTTCTTGATCCGACATTTTTATCGTTAAGGACCTGGCCTTGGATATCCAGCGCAGATCCAATCTGCTCTTTCTTGATTTTGTCTTTGAAGCATTGCGAGGGAGCTCAGGGAGTTTCGTAAAAGGCGTCATTGTTTGGTAGATTAGTGGCTGGGAGGAGGATTGCTGCATTCATAGGAAATGCATTTCACGACATGACCAGTATAGATATGACTAGGAGTCTTCTTTCAAGGCTTTTCATATGGTTCAATAGACGTAAGCCAAGTTGTTGATACGAATTCTATTCGTCTTGTGAATTGTGTGAGCCCATAAGCTACTATGGTAACAACCAACATTGATTAGTATGTAACAGATAGACCACATATCGTTGACTCCGTGGCTATTAATCATGGACAAAGGGATACCTGGTGCTTCGTCAAGCAAGTATCGGGACTCACATTCACAATGCTGCTGATAATCGCACGAGCCAGGACAAGTTAACGCTTGTAAGCCAACTTTCTGTTGGTTGGAAACTATTGTAAAAGACATTTTGATACATGGCTAATCGTCGTCCAAAGTAGGTAGCTTTTTCCACAAATGGCCACAAGACCGCAGACAAACCCTCTACCCTTTAACGCCTCTTTGGCCTGGAAGATTGGATTATCCATTCTCCCATTCGCCTCCCCAGTTTACATTTCATACCGTTCATATATCCAAGACGAGCTGGCTTTTATTTTCACGCAGTAATCGTCTTGGTGCCTTCCAAACGAAAGGCAGCCGGTGGCGGTTAACCCGCCCCAGAGGCTCTCTAGTTCTGTCCTCGCTTCTCATTAAGAACCTTGAGCATGTTCTTCCACACTTGTCCGGGTTCTTGGCTGGCGTCGAGGCCGCTCCAGATACCGGTCTTCTGATAGTAGCCCACGACAGGCTTGGTCTGCTTGTGGTAGGTAACAAGGCGCTTCTTGAGAGCATCGGCGTTGTCGTCACTTCGCTGGATAAGAGGCTCGCCAGTAATGTCATCCTTCATGTACTCCTTGGGAGGGTTGAAGGTGGTGTGGTATGAGCGACCGGAAGCAGGGTGGACTAATCGACCAGTAATGCGGGCAACGAGCAGAGAGTCGTCGATCTGGAGCTCGACAGCGTGCTGGAGCTTCTGGTTGCGCTCTGCAAGCATGGCATCGAGACCCTCAGCCTGGGGGACAGTTCGGGGGAAACCGTCGAGAATGAAGCTGCAGCGCGAATTGTTAGCTTCTGCTGTTTTGCAGATCCCTGATGTAGGGTCGAGATTCCTCAGCACAAAGTGTGAGGCGGTCAAAAATCTCGAGGGCATGTAACTCACCCGCCTTGACACTCCTTGTTGTTGTTGAGTTCCTCCTTGATCATGCCGATCATGATCTCGTCACTGACCAGACCGCCCGCATCCATGATCTTCTTGGCCTCGACACCAAGAGGGGTCTTCTTAGCGACCTGAGATCGCAGCATGTCACCGGTAGCCTGCGCAAGTGGAAATTTGGCGTTAGAAAGACTACCCTTGTATTTTCAATGGATCGCGAAGAAAATTGACATACCAGATGGCAGCAGGAGAAGCGCTCCTTGATCTTGGGGGCCTGGGTACCCTTGCCTGTGAAGCAAAGTTAGTTAGCACAGCACTCTGGCGGCATTGCGGCGCAGAAAAACACTCACCAGCACCAGGAGGACCGATGAGGATCATTCGGATCTCCTCGGTAGAGACAGGGCCGCCGGTGGCCCGCGACTCGAGCTTCTTAATGCGCGTATCGATGGTGCTGATGACATCCTTAAGCTGCTTGAGCTCGTCCTCAATGAAACCCATCTTGGCGGTTGCGGAAAGTGGAATTGGAAGTTGGTTTGGCGGGCAATTGGCGAGGATATTGGGAGATTCAGAGAGGCAAAGGCTGAATCAACGACAGGCTTTGTTTTTTGGTGAGTGGTCGGGAGGATAGAGTAAAAGAAGAGAGGGAAAAAAGAGACGAACAAAGTCAAGACTGGGAAATCTCGAGTGCGTAGCCGGAGGACGGGAGGTTTGGGGGAGGAGCTTTAGCAAACTGTGATTGGCTCAAAGCGGGCTATTTCTGCTGGAGCGATGATGATGGGGGCATACCCCCTGTTCGACAAGGACCTATGTATGGATGCTAAAACTTGCTGGGGATACTACTAACCTACCTCTTTACTTTGCTGCGCACCTCGAATAACTAGTACCTGTGCTTTGGTTTATTGCTGCAGTTCGGAGGAATTGTGTATTATGTATTTATATAAGATTATGGGATATCATGCGAATCTAGAGAGTCGACAGCAACCAATGCTGTCTGGAGATGTATGCTGTACTCAAAAAGAAGCTCTGAATTATAGTCTCCGTCAAGACCAAGGTGTTCGGTACAGCTGCGGCGTTACAACTTATTACCACCTGTTCGTAACAAGATAAAATGCAACCTCTAGACTATGGCTTGGCTTAGATTAGTAGTGAACAGATCGATCGCACATGTAGCTAGCAGAGCCAGACAATAAAATATATAGAGCGATTAAGTATCAGATTCTCCAAAGCTAAATTACCGTCTGAAGTTCCGACCAAACCTCTCATCTCAAAGTACTTAAACTCACCATCAACCTAGGGTAGCATCTAAAACTCATGTTTCCCAACAACCGTTGCGTCCGGAACATGTCCGTTCTGCCTCCTCCTCTATGAAGACGGCAAGACATCATGGCTGTGATTGACCGAAGCCATCCGCGGTATATCAACCAGGTAGAGCACATTCGCAACGGGAATATGTTCGGCCACCGGGGCCGAGGTTCAGCGAATTCTGAGCCAAGGTCCATTGATCCGAAATATCACCGCCGATTCATTAACACCTCATTTATCGTAAGGACCGGTCACATTTCGGTCTGCGCCAACAACAGCCTGCTGGCTCTTTTATGACTTTATGTTTGTCCCAGAAGCATCTCTGCATCGAATCTCGAGACAGATTGAAGCGGGTGTCGTCGTTATAGTCTTAGTGACTTGCCCACGTGTACTGAGGTGTGGTGATAGCCGGCATCAACACAGATTAGCCTCCATATTCCCGCTCTCTTAGAAACATCCAGAAGCCAAGGCCAAAATGAATGTCAATCTCATCCACGATAGTTCGCTTATCGAAAGTGAAATGACCGGCCCCGCTACATACGTCTTGGATCTTAACGTGATATCGCGAATTTTATAAATACCAGTAGGTCAATAGTTTCTGGCCTTCTGAGCCAAGTGAAGCACTTGTTTACTCATAACAAGGACCTCCTTAGTAAGGGGAGGCAGTTCTGATTCACGCATTGGCACACATGCCGGCCTCTTAAAAGTCCGGTGATGTCACTGAATGGCAAAACTGTGAACAAAGACGACGCTACAATGAAGCATAAAGGATAATGTCATACTACTTCCTTGCCAAGACCATCTGCTCTCATCTCTGAAACTGTGGCACAGCACATAAAACTGTGGCTGATCACACGTGATGTGGCACTACAAGGCTCGAGCTTGGAGTCTCCAAGGTGCCTGACCCAATCGGGAGCTAAGCTTCCCTCCAAGAAGGCAGCCTCAAGACTACGTACGTCCGGCCACAATAATCACTGCATCAACATCACGAATCTGTTTTCGACTTTACCCGCGCCTGCACGACCCAAGATCGCGCATTGATTTCTTGATCACCTCAGATAGCATTCGTTGTATCAAACACCCACCGACGAAGCAACGATGCCTACCACAACAGCAGAAACCCTCTCCCTCGTCACCCGAAACGTCACCGTTGCGCCTCTCGTGCTTCTCTCCGCTGTCGACCACTACAACCGAACTGTTTCCACAAAGACAAAGCGACGAGTAGTGGGTGTTCTCTTGGGACAGAACGATGGAAACGACGTGAGAGTATCAAACAGCTTTGCTGGTGTGTTATATTAATGCCATGAGACCACAAGTTGGGCGGCGCTTACAATGATGATTGCAGTTCCCTTTGAGGAGGATGAAAAGGACCCTTCAGTATGGTTCCTTGACCACAACTACGTCGAATCAATGAACGATATGTTCAAGAAAGTCAACGCCCGAGAGAAGCTTATAGGATGGTACCACACTGGTCCCAAGCTCCGTGCATCTGATTTGGAAATCAATGAACTCTTCAAGCGCTACACACCCAACCCCCTCCTCGTCATCATCGATGTCCAGCCCAAGGAGTCAGGAGTCCCTACAGACGCCTACTTTGCCGTTGACGAAATCAAGGACGTACGTTAACAACCAACACTAGCCGCAATCAGTGAGCAAACCACTAACAGTACCAGGACGGCACAACCACGGCACGAACATTTGTCCACACCCCTTCCGTCATCGAGGCCGAGGAGGCAGAAGAAATTGGCGTCGAGCACCTGCTAAGAGATATTCGCGATGTGGCTGCGGGGACACTATCTACACGAGTCACAAACCAGTTGCAATCACTCCAGGGTCTACATCTGCGCCTGCGAGACATCGGCGCATACCTCCAGAAGGTCCTCGACAAACAACTACCCGTCAACCACGCGATCCTTGGAAACCTTCAGGATGTCTTCAACCTATTGCCTAATCTCTCCACACCCGAGAGAGATGGCAAGTCTGGTGGCGGCGAACTGGCATATGCGATGAGCGTCAAGACCAACGACCAGCTTATGGCTATTTACCTGAGCAGTCTGATCCGTGCTATCACAGCATTCCACGATCTTATCGAGAACAAGATCCAGAACAGGCAACAGCAGGAGGAGAAGGAAGCCAAGAAGGAGGAGATCAATAGCAAGGACGAGAAGAAGGAGGGCACTAATGGTGCAAGCGCTGACCCCAAGGAAGGTGGCGACAAGGATAAGGAGAGCAAGGAGACCAAGAAATAAGTTACGAAGACAAAAGACCTAGCAGATGAACTAGACTTGGGCTGAGGTTCTTTGGCGTCTGGTGGAGGAAACCAAGGCGATATCCTAGCCAAAGGCTAAGGCAAAAGCGCCTTTGTACATTGATTATATCAAACTGGACTTTTAGAGGACGGAGCAAGGATAATACATACCAGACATGGCCTCGAACAGGCGAGTCTTTCGGTATTGATAAGACGTATCTTCACATGTCCGCAATAATACCTGCCATATCTTCTCTTGAAACAACCCGATCCTCAACATATATGCCAAGCATTTCTGACCATTTATCCGCAAGCAAGCAGGCGAGTAAATGTTTACAACATGGTGGTGTATCTCCCCCAACTTCCGTACTCGTGCCCCCAAAAGACCATACCTCTTCTTCTGAGGGTAATTGCTGTGCGTCATCTGTCGTTGTTATACGGCCAGGAAAAGCATCAAGTGTGAAGCTCGCACATGAGCAGTTCCATGCGCTGAGATGGACAACGTAGCGTTTAGAGGATAGATTGAAGTCGCGAGGGCGGCGTGAGATTGTTGTAGCGATTGAACGGACGAGAAATACGTCGTTATTTATCACATCAGAAGGACTGTCGTCTTGGAGTTTCCGATCGCGCACTAGCCTGGTGACGAGTCCCCGATCGAGGAGATCAAGGGCTGGAAGTAAAAGATTTGGAAACAACACATGGAGAGTCAGAAGCAGAGGCCGTTGAGAGGGAGAGACTGCTTGAAGTGGTGAAAGGGTGGGCGGTTGAGCAGCTCGAGGCGGCTGTGTAGAAGAAATGTTATCTGAAGTCGATGGTGTGATGGCCGATATAGAAGATATAAGAGCTGTAATTAATTCGCGATGGGAGGGAAGAGGCTCCATTGCCGTGGAGTCGAAGACCGGTTTGCATGGTTTGATTGATAGTTGTAAAAGAAGGAAGCTACTAAGGTAATATGGATGTTGGATGCCAGTCTCCACGCTGATATGGAAGGCGACGATTCCGAGACGACCAACACTTACTCCTTCGAAGAAAAAAGCTTCTTGATTATCACGAGGCTAGCATTTCGGCGAAAGACCAATAATCATGGCTTCTATAAATTATTTTGATTTTTTGTAGCATCTTAATAGACATGCCTGTTGTCTGCTTTTTGTAGCCTGCACCGCCCCGGGTGTCCCCGTCTATGATTTTCACATATGATACACTAAACAATCGCTCTGCCTCATGATCCAACATGCATCCGCTTCTGTTTTACATTCAAGTCGAGTATCTTAAACCCACTCCTTGGGGTCTCTGAGGACATCTACCAGGCGCTGTTCCCTGCTCTTAGGCTCAGGTTCATGCATATACTTCCAGCCAGCTGTCAACGGCAAACTCATGAGGATACTCTCAACTCTTGAGCCGGGTGTGTTAAGACCGAATGCTGTGCCGCGATCGTGAACAAGGTTAAACTCAACGTACTTGCCGCGGCGAAGCTGTTGCCAGTCTTTCTCCGCCTCGGTGTAAGGCATGTCCTTTCGCTTCTCAATGATGGGGATATAGGAGGGGAGGAATGCCTTGAGGCAGTCCTGGACAAACGAAAAGGTGTTCTCGCGATCGCGCTCCGTCTCGTCCAAGTCATCAAAGAAGATACCACCGATACCACGGGCCTCGCCACGGTGCTTGTTGTAAAAGTACTCATCGCACCACTTCTTGAATCGGGGGTAGTATTCCTTGTCGTGGGCGTCGCAAGCGGCCTTGATCGTCTTGTGAAAGTGGATGGCGTCCTCATCGAAGAGGTATGAGGGTGTCAAATCGCAACCGCCGCCGAACCACCAAGCTTGGGATGTACCGTCGGGGTTCGCCGTTTCGAAATATCGATAGTTAAGGTGCACCGTCGGGGCCATAGGGTTATATGGGTGGAGAACCATACTGAGCCCTGCAGCAAAGAAGTCGATTGATTCCATGTTTGGGTCCATGGTCTTGTGGTTTGCTCGCATCTTTTCAATGGCAGGCTTGGGAAGTGAGCCGTAGACAACACTCACACCAAGACCGGCCTTCTCGAAGACATTTCCTTCTTGAAGAACGCATGTGGTACCACCTCCGCCGTTAGGGCGCTCCCATTCGTCCTTGCGGAACTTTTTGCCGTCAACTCTCTCGAGCTCGGCAACGATCTGGGCTTGTTGCTCCCGAATAAACTTTTCCATGCGCAGGCGCATAGGCGAGTCCTCGTTAACGCCCGACTCGCGCTTCTTCTGGGCATCACGGTCGGCGAGGGTTGAAGGATCGGCATTGATGGGCTCCGCATCGGCCTGAAAGTATTATGTTCAGCAATTGGTTCTTCCACTGATTGAGAAGGGATTGGTACCATCTTGTAGGCTAAGGGGGCGGCTGCGCCAAGGGCAACAGCAGCGAGCCACAGCGGGGAGTAGTTGGAGTAAGAGGATCGAGAAGCTTTAGGCCCGGCGGAACTAGACAGCCAGCGTCTCGTAGAAACGAATTGAGTTCTTGAGAAGCGTGCGGAAGGAGAAGCAAGGTGCGCAGCAAGGCGCCGAGCAGGCTGTCTGGCAGCCATGACGATATTATATATTTGACCCAAGGACCCGGGAAGAGGTAGCGGCGAAACAGGGCCCAAGGCCGAGAACGAGAACGAGACGGACAAGAAAGGAAACTGAAGAAAAAGAGACGACGATCAGGCGTTTCGGATGAGGCCACTCGAAGGATGAGGCCAGGGTCCGACAGAAGGAAGGTTTAGAACAACTGAGAACTCGGGTGATAGTCAGAATCGAATGTTCGGCAATTGGCTTCTTTCGGCGGAGGTCTTGGCTAGGTACTGTACCTAGGTCTAGTCTTCTTGATGGAAGGGACGCGTCCGATGTGGAGCAGGACAACTCACGGCCGGTGCCGAGGGCGGTCAAATCGACGCACCACCGGGCATACTAAAACCATTCCGCCATTGTAGCTCCGTTGGATTCTACCAAGATGAGGCCTTCGCCTCATTATTTTGTTATAATAACTGCATATTATTAGGTCGCTGAAGCTTCTGTAAGAGGTATGTATTATTTTGTGATTTTAATATCCATGCAGGCAGTGTGGCAGATAGGCAGGCCTACATGACAGCTCCAGGTCTGTCTTGCACGGCGAAGTAATAAGTATCTCGCCTGGAATCGATGACTTTCTTTATAAGGAAGGCAGAAGGCTCATTGGTCCAGGTTAGAATGACAAGTAATAATTCTTGAATGATATGTACCATGGTAAGTGATGATAAAGCGTTGAGTGAACTTGTATCAATGCTACTGGTGAAAATCGTCGTGTGGTTTTGCTCGCAGAAGCAATCGGATATTTACTGAACATGAACAGTATTAAATGTTGATAATATATGAAAGAATCGTGATTAAGGTACTTAGCTACCTAAATATCCTTGTTGACTTGGTCACTTACTTCTTCGAAAGAGTAGCATATATTTCACTCTGGATCATGAAACACACTTACAAACAGAAAGAACCCTGACGGATGTTGCTGGACGGGGTAGGGGATGTTTGCATCCATTCTACAGGACACAAGATATGGAGAATATCTAGGTAGGTGCCTTGCCAGCTAGCCTGGCCCTTTCCTAGATAGGTATGAAAGGTAGTAGGTCTTTAATGGCTGCAGTCACCTAAAACCATTTAGCGCTGCCAGTCCGTCGGATCCGGGCCCATAAACAAATACTCAGAATTCTCTGTCGTATCGGATCACGGATGTTAATTAATTACCTATTTATTGAAAGAAAGGGACTCGTCGATGAACTCTAAGTCCTTTTGAGTATCACTCACAAACTTCCGTCCCGCTCGACCCTGTGACGATACAGTGCGACGTGACTTGCTACTTCCCCGCCATTGTTGCCTCGCGGGGCCTCTTGTGATTCACCGAGCATGATGAAGCTAAACCATTTATAGTTTAGCCACTTAGCCCCGCGCGCATGTCCAGTCAGCGTGAGTGAGGTTGGGTGCTTGAGGTCGGGGTCCATGTCCTGCTGCCACCTGTTGAGGTGCTGGCTGTCCTGGGACTATGTTAATGCCCACTGTAACCGGCGCTGCTGCCTCTCAAGTCAAGTCAAGTCTGGGCTGGCCGACCGCTCATCTGTAGGTGTAGGTGTAGGTGCATGCACGTACGTACTGTGTCTGTGTCACTGCCACCTTCTGTCACTCTCTGCATTTCCTCACCTACCTCACCTACTTATTCTGCCTGACGCAAGCAAACCGTAACCTAGTTCTGTTTCTTATTTCCAACCCGTCATCATCTCCCTTTTCTTCTTCCCTTTTCCCTCAACCACAAACACTCCGACTTTTCCAGCTATCTTAAACCAACAGTCATCGCGACACTTGGATTCCACGCTTGACAACACACTTACCGCCTCTATCGATCAACACCTATCACCGTCAATATGCGCAGCAAATTCAAGGACGAGCACCCCTTCGAGAAGCGCAAGGCTGAGGCCGAGCGCATTCGACAGAAATACGCTGACCGTATTCCGGTATGTACTTTGGCAAATAACAATCTCTCTATCTTTTGGGTCCAACCTCGACTTTCACTCGGCGACGACAGACTGAGGTGTCTCTGCCCAGTCACCGACCGCTTTCTCTCTTGATCTTTGCGTCGCCCGACATTTTGCTGACATATTACAAATAGGTCATCTGCGAGAAGGTTGAGAAGAGCGATATCGCGACTATCGACAAGAAGAAGTATCTGGTCCCTGCCGACCTGACCGTCGGTCAGTTCGTCTACGTCATCCGCAAGCGAATCAAGCTCTCCCCCGAGAAGGCCATCTTCATCTTCGTCGACGAGGTCCTTCCCCCAACAGCCGCCCTGATGAGCAGCATCTACGAGGAGCACAAGGACGAGGATGGGTACGTTCCCCGACAAGCTTGAAATAGAGACGAATTACTAACGAGGTCACCTACAGCTTCCTCTACATCACTTACTCTGGCGAGAACACCTTCGGTGAAGCGTAAGGCCGATGATGCAAGATCGGTTCTATCTTCCAAGCCGGGAATGATGAAGGCGTTACGGTCGTATTTTGGGTGAATGTTTTGATGGTCACTTGTTATGTTCTTCTCAACTTTCAAAGTCCACACATCGGACTTCAATAGAGTACTTACTGCTCTTCATGGTAACAATATATTTTCGGCGTTGTCAAACCTGGCAGTGGCGTCAAATTCTAACGACCAATCCATCTGATGATGCCTGGTCCCTCATGTGAATTCTGCTTTATAATTCTACGCTGGTACCTGAATAACCAGTAAAGGTTTAGCAACAGCCAATAGTCCCGTGGGTAGAGTCATACCCAAGTTGAACTCCTACGAGGATTAGTTGCCTAGAATATTAAAGCCATCACCCGATCAGATCAAATATTAGGGAGTGCTAGCACGCCATGTGCCTGACCAGTTTTGTCAGATCGTAATGTATTGCCGATCAGAACTGGTTACAAATGACAAGGTTGCCACTGATAAGAGAGCATGTGCCACTACTGTTGAACGAAGAGTCATCGAGGGTAGGTATTGTCTGCTACCTAAGTATCCTTATTGATTAATCAAAAAAAGTAAAAGATACTTCGAAAAAGTCTATTTTGAGGTCTATATAGGGAAAACTTTGGAATCTCCAAACATGCATTTGAGTTGAAGTTGGCTGCCCATACCTTGCGCCTATTCTTTAAGGAACGCCATCACGGCATAGCGAAAGGACCCATTAGCATACCCCCGTCTCATTGCGCGAAATGACTGCAAAAAAGCAATCCCGTCACGACCCTGAGTGAATGCGAATGCCCAAAGAGACGGGTTCTGTACAAGAGACCAGGTGATATCCCTAAAATACAAAAAGTAAGGTCATTATCAATGCCAGTGGTTGAAGAAGCAGTTGTACATACCATGTCTTTCGAACCTGTTGACTGATATCTTTTGGCTGGGCGAATACCTGAAGCCCAGCCTGCTTTGCCAAATCAAGGTATCCCTGCTGGGTACAGAGGGGTGGGAGGAGCATACCATCTGTCTTCACTTAAGCTCGAGAATACGAATATTTTGCATGGAACCTTACCTTCAATGGGCTTGATATCGTTGACGAATGTTGTATCGTCCAAATCCTCGGCCTTGAACCAATCTGCCAATACCAGCTTGCCTCCAGGCTTGAGGACTTTCATCACGTTCTCGAAAAACAGTGCCTTATTCGGGAAGTGGCTGAGAGCCTCACTGATCCATACTGCGTCGAATGAGCCTTGCTGATCGTTGAAGAAGTCACCCATTTTTTCGGCATCAAGTTCGAGAAACTTGACTTTACCGTCGCCGAGTCTGGTGAAACCGTGATCTTCCGGCATATCAGACGATGAAGTTCCATCGTCCACAGCGGCCTTGGTTAAGCGGTCCGCTATCTCAACTTGTTTTGTGGAAATGGTAATTCCAGTTACAGAGCTGCCATGTTTAGATGCGAGATAACGAGAAGTACCGCCGATACCACACCCAACATCCAAAACCGAACTGTTGGGGGGAACCTTTGAGATGTCAAGAAGTAGCTGAATGAGGTTTGCCTGGGCTTCCTCCTTTGTCTGTGTAGCTTCAGATTCATCCGTGGGCCAGTATCCGTGATGAATGTGCTCGCCCCTGGTTATAGTAAGCATATCAGCAGGGCGACCGATATATGTAGTCTTTAGAAGCGCATCAAGCCTCACACGCACCATAAACTCAGGTAATAGTCGCTAGCAAGGTCGTAATGAAGCTTGATCCTGTCTTTGAGGACTTGCATGGTTGAGTGAGCAAGGCCGAGTGGTGTGTCATATTGCTTGCTCAAGTCGGTAGCTTGCTCTTCAGAAACTGCGGCTGCCATGGTCGCAGCTTTGGATGTCTAGATGGAGGTGATGGTGTATACTTGAAAGATGAAGCACGGCTCTACAGTTGACATCTATGAACGAAGCAATGCGATGGTGTTGTTGTGAATAATGTAGCAACTTTATCCCGCTGACAACTTTCTTATTACCCCGCGGTTCGATTTACGCATTGGTGACTGCAAGGTGACACAATTGTTACCAAATTATCGAGATAGTAGCATCTTGCAAATAGACGGATGTGAAAGCGAGTACTATCATAGATGAAGACGCTTACTTTTAACATGGACCAGATAAAAAAGGACCATGGTTCGCTTGGTCATGGAAGATTTTAACGAGATCCGTTCTCCGCCAAATTAATGACTTTCACAAAGTTTCTCTTACTGGTCTTTTGTGACCGTTCCTGCCTGTGTAGCCAAAAGTCCAACTCTAGATGAATCGCACCATAGTAGAGATTCATAGACGAATGACAGACTAATAAACAGGAGAGCACCAAATCGAATTTTACCTTCTCCTTGGCAGGTCAATCGTAGTTTGTAACATGGCCAATCTCGTTCATCTCACGACTATTTGTACGATAACGGCAGTTTTTCGCTGCAGTGGCAAGAGCCAAACAACTGCAGACATCCATCATGGGTTCTAAATGGTCGAGGTTTTGCTTCCATCAAACGAGCTCCGTTATTTTAAGCTTTCCCAGCCTAGGTACTAGAGGTAGAAATGGTTGGGCTTCGAATCTTTCTAGGCTTTTTGCGTGTCCAGGGCTCAGTTTCACTACGCGCCAAAATAAATGTCCAGCGGTTGTAGCCACAGCCAATCATTTTACATAAGAAAGACCATGTCGCGGCCAAGCCTAAGATGGGTCGATACACAAGGCGCTTCGTAAAATTACATACTCGATCACTCTATTTTGAGATGAGTCTGTTGGAAACTTTTATCTTGTTGCATTTTTGTTACATTCCACCTACTGTATTCCTTCCATGGTAGTGCTCCGTATGCGCCCACGTCTTGAGCTGAAGAAGTGAATGACATTCATAACCGGGATGGGACAAATAACTTCCCCTCCATATGACATCATAATCTACAGCCCGTCTCTTCTACGGCTAAACATGTCACTTTACAACTCACCTACTTTACCCTCCCTTCTCACCGCTGGCCAAGTTTCAGAATATGCATGGCGATGATCAGAAACACATTCAGTCAACTCGTGGCTTTGGCATTTTTTAGTCGGTCTTTCTAGAAAATCCTGTTTCAATCACAACTCACCAGTGGCGATTTCTTTGGACGAGATCAGCGGTTACCAACCACATAAATCCCTGTCGCCAAGCCGTCGAGAGGCCCTGAACAGAGAGACCCTTTGACCATTTTTGGGCAGCTGTCTACCAGGGTCTAGGGGTCGAAATGCTGGACCGACCCTTTATCGAGGTTTGATTGGCTGTTAGCCCTGGCCTTGTTCACTACCTCAACTCTAGCATCCTGGTCGGCTACTCAGAAATATTCCCCATCACATCCTGCTCTCAGGACGATCGTAGCCGTTCCCAATCATCTTCAGAAGACCCTGCTTTTACGAGTGACTTGCAATATGGGTCTCTACGGCGCAGTTTATCGAATAGCTACAGTAGTAGCATGTTGGAACTAGCCAAGACCTTTGCCTCTGTGCTCGTTGCCCAAGCCAGGTCTTGATGAGAACCAAGTTGCAATGGCGTCACCTGCTCGGACAACCAAGATGCGTTGTCTTCCTATCAGATAAATCCCCATGTTCGTCGCCTCTGACTGATGGTGAGCTTTGGAACGCTGGGCACCACTTGTCTCTGTCGCTCCACGGTGTTCCCCTTGCATTCTGAGTGAGTTACTATTTATCTATACATCAACTCGCACACCCCCCATTTATTTGGTGGCTGTTGTCGTTGATGCTGTGGTATTGTAAGTTACCTTGCTCGTTGTGCAAGCTCTTTCGTCTCTGATCTAGACTATTTGGTCTGGAGCGACTCTGGTATAACAAAACCCAAGTTTGATGCGGCTGGGCCACTCAAGCGACAAGCCAAACAACTTCGCATCGGCACCCCAGCGTAAACGAAAACGCAATTCAACTCTCAGCCTTACTTCAATTACAAACGCCATCTGAACCTCTCACTCAGACCTCCGTTCACTCTTGGCCTGGTTTCGGAATTGCTTGTTCAAGCATTTCCAAGCATCGTGACTGGTCACCAGTATAAGCGGGCGCTTAGCTCAACCTTACCACTTCGTACTCTAAGCGCTGCCGCCAGAATTATCGAGGAATCCAGGAGCGTTTCTGCTCGAGTTGCTATTGATCGGGAATTGTTATTCATTGGATACTGTTGCTGTGGAGTGAGTCAGGTAGGTTACCAGAGCTTTCTCCTTCATCCGCTTCTCTTATTGTCCTTGTGCCCCTCCGGCTATTGTTGTTCTATTGTTCAATCACTTTTTTCTTTCACTTATACAACCACAATCGTACCTATACCCCAAACAATCAGCATGGAATCATAGACAATAGATTGGATATCCTTTGCTCACGGCCGTTTCCTTTGTCGCATTTCCTTTCAGCTACAGGTCTTGGATTCTTTTTATAATTAATCTTTGTCCTTCTATCGCCTTAATATCACCCCATTGAGCTCAACCTGGCTCTCTTTTTGCTCGCTACATCTCATTACATCTTCCCTTTAACTCTACTCAACCAAATTTTATCATTCGAATAAACCAACACGCATAGATACAAAGATGTTTTCCTCACGGAAAGAAAACGATGACCCACCGGTCTACCCGGCTGTACCCAACTCTCTTCGGTCAGACTCGTTCGAGATGACCGAGATGCGAAAAGTTCAAGAAGCTCGAGCCGACACTGCTCCAGATGTTACTCCCTACCTGAGCCTTCGATCGAGACTCTCCCAGATATGGATGAATCGCTGGACAATTCTTCTCATCCTGGTCCTTATCCGAGTCATGATTCTAATCGTTGATCTCAAAGAGAACGTTGGCGATGCCAAAGTCAAAGCCCTCTCGGCTTGTACCAAAGTCGAAGATGTCGGAAGTGCTATGGCCTCCATGCCTCACTACCTATCCCGAGGCGTCAACGAACTTGCAGCCTCTGGAATCGAGAAATCGGTAGAAGCCATGGTGTACTTACTCGACCTCGTTCTTGTGGGCGTCAAGAACATCATTATCTTCTACATCAACTTCCTTACTGCCACATATGTGTGCCTGATTACCGCTATGGTTCACGGCAGTCTGGACGTTGTCGCCGATGTCACAGAGGGAGCAACCGAAAAGTTCAACAGTTTGATCGACAAGGCTACCAGCAAGATTGAAAGTATCTCGAAAGAACTCGAAGACGGTATTAACGATATCACGGGTGGTATTGAGGAATCAGTCCTTGGACGGTTGGTTCCAGATATTCCCAAAGTCGACTTTTCGGGCCCCATCAAAGAACTGAAGGATTTTGACCTCAAATCCGAAGATTTTGTCAAGGATGTTCGACAATTAGAGGATGACCTGCCTGACTTCCGGGAAGTCCAAAACCTAACTGAGCAGGCCATTTCCATCCCATTCGACTTTGTTCGCAAAACCCTCAACGAAACCTATGGCAACTACAAGTTCGATCGGGATGCCTTCCCCCTTGCTCAGAAGCAGCAGTTGAGCTTCTGCTCCGAGAACGATGCGCTGAACAGTTTCTTCAACAACCTCTTCGAGCTTATCGCCAAAGCCCGAACAATCTTTATTGCAGTTTTGATCATTCTTGCTTTAGCAGCCATCATCCCCATGGCCTGGCTTGAGATCAGACGCTGGCGACGACAGCAACAGCACGCGCGCCTTATCGCTCAAAATGCGTATGATCCAATGGACATTGTCTACATTGCGTCTCGGCCCATGACGGCGACTTTCGGCATCAAGGTTGCTTCCCGCTTCAAGGGCAAGCGACAGATCCTTGTACGCTGGCTCATCGCTTATGCCACCTCTGTCCCGGCCTTATTCATTCTGTCCCTTGCTATCGCTGGTTTCTTCTCTTGCTTCTGTCAGTGGCTCCTACTGCGAGCAATCAAGAACGAAGTACCTGCACTAGCAAACCAGGTTGGTGCATTTGCAGATGATGTTGTACAGAACCTCGAGAGTGTCTCTGCTGGCTGGGCCAATGACGCCAATGGTGTTATTACAGGCTTCAGTGACGACATCAACCACGATGTTCTTGGCTATGTGACCAATGCTACAGATGCTGTCAATGATACCCTCAACACCTTCCTCGAGACTATGGATGATGGCCTCAACACTGTTTTCAAGGGGACCATTCTTCTCGACCCTATCAAGTCAGTCCTCTACTGTGTCGTCGGTATCAAGATTGAGAGCGTACAGAAAGGACTGACTTGGGTGCACGATCATGCTCAAGTCAACTTCCCGCTCTTTGAGAATGATACTTTCAGCAAAGGTGCCAAGGACTCTGTCGAGGGTGACTCGGAGATGAACTCGTTCCTGGCATCCCCGTCGAGCGCCACTACTGATGAGGTCACGGGGGCTGTCAAGGCAGTCACAGATTGGCTTCACAACAAGCTGATCCAAGATGCACTCATTTCTACTGGTTTGGTTCTCTTATACGTGCTTGTTGTCCTCATCGGTACAGTGTGGACACTAGTTGGCATGGTCTCCCCCGACAAAGGCCGCGCCGAAGGCGGTATGCGCTTCACTGGGGACAATCGACCAGGCTTCAGCCCCCGCATTGGGCATCACGATCCTGCAAATCCCGACGGCGCTACAAGCTTCCCTCGATTTGGTTCCTCCTCAAGCGAGGAAGATCGCTACAGAGGCGCGCCGAGCGGACATGATGAGAAGTTCATGTCAGGGGCAACTGGGGCCCGCGCTACACAGGTGGACGGGCATCAAAGAAGTAGCTCCTACGGCTACTTGGATACGACAAGCGGCAAGCACTAGGAGTGTTGGAGCCCGATAGGCAGTTGAAAGGCGGCATCCCTTGCAGTTCTATATTACTCCGGCCCTGGCTGGACCCATGCCGTGAGATACGATCCTTACTCGACTGCATGATGCGATGATTTATGGAATGCGTTGACATTATTTTGGAAACAAGGAGGCAATTCAAGGTTATTTTCGTTTGTTTCTCAATTGATATCCTGAAAACGAGAAAAAGACCATGTGGCCGTTTGAATAGGCTATGTTCCGTGCTTAAGGGGTGGTCTTGAGTCTGGACTCGTGGTCTACACTGATTGCGGCCATCCTGTTGAACCAGATTGTTTCTAGCATTGCAACACTATACAATAAATGATTGCAATTGCAAAAAGTCTCTTCCGCTGCACTGTGATTGTTTCTATAAATGCAACGTACCTAGGCGTAGTTGCATATGTGACTGGTGTTCGCCGCTGTGCATCTTGTACCCTTTTGGGATGAATGTTTGCCCTATTGTACAGTATAATTCTTCGTTCTTGGCTATTCGCAGTATTCATCCGATCCTTTGTTGTTAGCCAGCCGCATGACGTCGGAGTTTCTTCACAAAGAGGATTCCTAATGGGTCATCTCCACCTGCATACAGAGTACCTACACAGGTTGACTGACCATGTCTGTTTGCTTGGAAAGTCGGTGATATACCTATACTTTCCGCACTATATTCTCTGTTGGAGTGTACCTAGGTACTGCAGTATGACTAGTGCTTAGATCTTGCATTTGCCCTTCATAAAGGAAGAAGTTAAATCCCATGCCATGCCGCAAGTCCCTGAAATTGTAACCGACCAACATCCAATGTCATGGTTGATTGATTACCGGATTAGGCAAGTCCGGGGTCGATGTGGGTTACCATGATGCCGGCTGCAGGGCGGAGTGTGGGCGGAACCTGCAGCTGCGGGCGACGTGCATGAGCGGCAGTCCAGGCCAGGGCAGGAGCGATCCAAAACGAGTCAATGGCAGGTGGCGGAATTCATTCTTCCGGGATCGGTGGCGGAAAATGCAGTCACCAACAACGTTGGCCCCAAACTTCTTTTAAAGACAACAGGCCCTCGCCCGAAAATACCAATTCTCTCTCCATAACTCTTACCGAGACCAGAGACGGAATCAATTCGCCATGGACGCTATCAAACAGACTTTCAAGCGCTGCAAGGAGCAGAACAGGGTCAGTACTTCCATCATGAGTGCCCCTCGGCGGGGTAAATCGACGACAAACCCCAACTTTTGCCTGACAAGACAAAGAAACTGACAATTGATCCTTCTTCTTTGGTGTAGTCTGCTCTGGTAACATATGTCACTGCCGGTTACCCCAAGCCTGAAGATACTCCCAACATCCTCCTGGCTTTGGAGAAGGGTGGCGCTGGTAGGTTCACCTGTCGCGGTGCGTTCATGAGCTGTGTTAACCAAGCTGTTGCCTCTAGATGTCATTGAAGTCGGCGCTCCTTTCACCGACCCAATTGCCGACGGCCCGACCATCCAGACTGCCAACACAGTAGGTACATCGCTGTTGATTCGGACGGATAGAAATTGACTGGTTTAGATTGCTCTCAACAATGGCGTCACGATCGAGTCCACCTTGGGCATGGTGAAGGAGGCCCGATCTCGCGGCCTCAAGGCCCCCGTTATGCTTATGGGCTACTACAACCCCCTTCTCAGCTACGGTGAGGAGCGACTACTCCAGGACTGCCACTCATCTGGTGTCAATGGTTTCATCGTTGTCGATTTGCCCCCTGAGGAGGCCATTTCTTTCCGCAAGCTCTGCAACAAGGGCCGGTGAGTCAGCCTGAAAGAGCCAAGATTATATGCGATACTGACTTCAATTCTAGTCTTTCATACGTTCCTCTTATCGCTCCCGCTACCTCAGATACCCGAATGAAGATTCTCTGCCAGCTTGCTGATTCATTCATCTATGTCGTCTCTCGCATGGGTGTTACTGGCGCTACCGGCACTCTCAACGCGAACCTCCCCGATCTTCTCGAGCGAGTCAAGAAGTACAGTGGCAACAAGCCCGCCGCTGTTGGATTCGGTGTCAGCACCCGAGAGCATTTCCTGAGCGTCGCAACTCTTTCGGATGGTGTCGTTGTCGGCAGTCAGATCATTACCACCATCAAGAACGCTGAGCCTGGTCAAGCCCTTTCCGATGTCGAGAAGTACTGTGCCTACCTATCAGGCCGCGACTCTGAAGATTCGAACACTCGAGAGGTTGGCCTTGTCGAGGCCGTTGCTGGAGCTAAGGAGCCTAGTGGTGAAAATGTTACCGTCAGCGGTACTGTTACAGACGCGGATATTACTGCCGAGGAGGATAGCGCTCTGGTGGCTCAGCTTGCTGCTCTTCACGGCAAGATCCCCGAGCGATTCGGCGAGTTCGGTGGCCAGTACGTTCCCGAGAGTCTGATGGACTGCTTGTCCCAGCTCGAGGAGGGTTTCAACGCGATCAAGGACGATCCTTCATTCTGGGAGGAATACCGATCTTACTACGAGTACATGGGACGACCTGGCCACTTGCATTTGGCTGAGCGACTTACCGAGCACGCTGGCGGCGCCAACATTTGGCTAAAGCGCGAGGATCTGAACCACACTGGTAGCCACAAGATCAACAACGCCCTGGGACAACTTCTCCTTGCCCGCAGACTTGGAAAGAAGCGAATCATTGCCGAGACTGGTGCTGGACAGCACGGTGTCGCTACTGCTACCGTCTGTGCCAAGTTTGGCATGGAGTGCACAGTATACATGGGAGCTGTAAGTGTTGCCGAATTTATTTGAGGTCTGGTAACTAATGCAACAAACAGGAGGATGTCCGACGACAAGCCCTTAACGTTTTCCGTATGCGATTGCTCGGCGCCAAGGTCGTTGCTGTCGAGGCTGGCAGCAAGACCCTTCGTGACGCTGTGAACGAGGCTCTCCGTGCCTGGGTCGTTGACCTTGATACCACTCACTACATCATTGGCTCTGCCATTGGACCTCATCCTTTCCCCACAATCGTCCGAACCTTCCAATCCGTCATTGGTAGAGAGACCAAGGAACAGATGCTTGAGAAGCGAGGCAAGCTTCCTGACGCTGTTGTGGCTTGTGTCGGCGGTGGCAGTAACGCTGTTGGCATGTTCTACCCCTTCGAGAACGAGCCCAGCGTCAAGCTTCTCGGTGTCGAGGCCGGTGGTGACGGTGTCGACACTGCACGACACAGCGCTACCCTTACTGGTGGCTCCAAGGGTGTTCTCCACGGTGTGAGGACCTACGTTCTTCAGGATAAGCATGGCCAGATCACTGAGACCCACTCTGTCTCTGCTGGTCTAGATTATCCCGGTGTCGGCCCCGAGCTGAGCTCCTGGAAGGATAACGAGAGAGCCAAGTTTGTCGCCGCCACCGACAGCGAGGCCTTCCTTGGTTTCAAGCTCATGAGTCAGCTTGAAGGTATCATTCCCGCTCTCGAGACTGCTCACGGTATCTATGGCGCCGTCGAGCTTGCTAAGACAATGAAGAAGGATGAGGATATTGTCATCTGCGTGAGTGGTCGTGGTGACAAGGACGTGCAGAGCGTCGCCGATGAACTTCCCAAGCTGGGCCCTAAGATTGGATGGGATCTCCGTTTCTAGATTAAAAGTGATACCACATTTGGATTAAATAGCAACCGTTGAAATGATAGCATGAACAAAAGTCTTTTTCTTTTATCTCGACTCTGGCAGGATGTTGATACAATGATTGGAAGGCGTTGAAAATGGGGCTTTTGGTACATATTATACATCAAACATTTTACACTGTTATCCTTTTCGCTCCCTCTGTTGTTGCGACTTCTGCCTCTGCGTTGTCCAGCTCCTTGAGTAGTAAAGCCTCGTCCTCATCCGATAGTTCCTGAACGCCCTCCAAATTCGCCAAGTCTTCTTCTCCCAACACAAATTCCTGAGCCAGAAGTTCGCCTCGGGTCGCCTGGCTTCGTTTACTCAAGGGACCGGGTGTAGCGACATCAAGCGCATACTGAATGATATCGTCCCTATCCTCAATCTCCTTGGGTTCCATTCCTAGCGCTACACGCTCAGCGTTGAACCTCTTCTGGATATCCTTGGATTGCATAAGAAGCCACCTCAAATTCCAGCCACCAGGGCCGAGCTCCTTTATTCTGGCAGGCTTGCTCTTGAGGAGGTACTCCTGGAGGCCACCCTCACGGCGGATGGTCTTGAGAACACGGAGCGTAAGACGGGTCTTGACGTTGGCTTTTAGGGCGGGCAGCTTGAAAACCTTGACGTGAACATTCGGACGCCAGAATCGACGGGCTTTGTTGTTGTACTTTTCCGCAACAGTGTTACCGAATCGAATTCTCGCAGAGCCGTAAAGACCCTTGTTGGATTGTTTGTAGACTTGACGCTCGCCATAAGGGTACGGAGGAATAATGCGAGTAGGTAGAAGATGTGACTTGATCGTCTTGGTCTGCTGAGGGAGGGTCGTGCTAAAGAGTCGAGTGGGAGTCACCGGCGATTGTGAGGCCAGGGCCCTCAGAGCCGGCCGCGCGGGGGCCCAAGATGTCATGATATCGGTCTCGGCCTCGAAGTGAGTATTCGGTATGGACTGTTCCGGTTATATGCGAGACATTGACCTCAATTGACGACGTCGAAGTGGGCAGGTATTTCGAACGCAGACTGCCCTGTTCGAGATGCGCTGATCGTCGACGGTACCTCTGACCTTGGTCTTCCGGTGTTGAGATTTTTGGGCTGTCGTCGTTCGGAGGCGACTGATGTTCCGGCGCCGGAGACAGCGGTCGCCAATTGCCCAATCAGGTGATTTCGTGCTGTATTCGCGATAGCTCCACTACAGCTTCACTAACAACAAACCAAACAATGAGTATAAGGCTAACGGAAACAGCTAGAGTTGATATTGGTATATGTTGACAATGTTTCCACCTGTTGAAGATTCAATTCTGAAGAATAACCCGGATTTTTCTAATCTTTATAATAAACTTGTCAATGTTGTTCTCAACCCTGATGGCTCGACGCGGAATGACCCTCGGGCTAAAGAGCGGGCTTCTGTACGAGAGGTAAGAGGACTCCTTCAGCATTTACAAATCAACCAGAGGAAATAAAACATGAATTCTCATTTTTCATAATAGGAGCTCGACCGTCGCCGTCTAATTTCTGCGAAACAACATCTTCTTACCTGTGCTATCTCAACGGCAACACCATCAAGCACACCGCCCGCAACAAGAGCATCCTCCCGTCTACGAGCTCCTCAAAGTCAAGCAGGAGACTCGAGATCTCAACAACAACAACAGCCCTCGCTTCCAGAACCTCTTCTAGACCTCCTTATTGTACTTCCTCCACTTCTCGACGCCAACAATCCACCCCTTCCTCAAGATACCCTGCAATTACTCTTTGCTCATCCTCCCCTTTCAGAGCTTGAGACACTACTTCCTACACTAGCGCCCATTATTGCTTCAAACCTACGTACTTGGGCACTGGGCCTTGCGCGGATTGCGCACCCTTCCACGAATCCTTCCTTCCTCCATCGCCACATCGCCTCGTTACCAGCTACGTTATCCAGCTGGCGTACCGACCTCGCCGCCGCCGAAGCAGAACTTAGCTCTCATCGTTTACGCTCTCTTGCCGCCTTGACATCTCTTCTCCAAGCCGCTACCAATGCATTGAGTCTTTTGGTTCGCGCCCTTGAAGTCAAGCATGGTGTCGTAGCCCGGAGCCTAGAGCTCCGTGCTGCAGAAGTCTCACTTCACGCCCGCCGATACGACGCCGATGCCGCTATCGCTGCCGCTTCTGTGCGTCGCGCAGTCTATACTCCCGAAGCGATCACTGCTCTTAAGAATTATGGTGCTCATCTGCGTGATGCTAAGATGCGAAGCGAGGAGCGTATTCGAGGCTTGACAGCTGAGCTTGGAGAGTATGGCGTTGGTATCGATGGTGGAGAAAGCAAGGAGAAGAAGATGAAGGAGATGTCACGAGTATATCGGGAAATGACGAGACAAATGGATGATGTCAGAAGAGATCTGGACCGATTGAATCAAGGATGAGGAAGAAGGGGTCTTGTTTATGAGACAATATGTTTCAGACTACTTACGCTATATGAAAGATAATGATAGTAGATGCGAAAAGACCAACAGATTGTTGTTAGTGTAGCCTGTTCTAGATATCCAAATAGTTCAAATAAATGGCATAGCGTTTCACTTATCCATATTCGACAGACTACGCACTGAGATCGAGTAGATAGGGCCAACACGTTAGTTTCGTGTTTTATATTCAATTTACTCGTACATGTACTTTTTTCAAGCTGTCTTCATCGCGTCATTAATTCACCAAGCCGGGCACTTGACCTAGACTCGAGATCTGGGTATTTTCAGTCCATCTGTCCCGACCAACAGCTTTCTGATCGTAGCCGTGATGTTGAATTCAAGACGTCGTTCGTTGGAAGCGACGTCATTCCTCTGAACGCACATCCTCCTTTTGTTAGGCCGCTGTCATCTTGTATTTAACCCTTGACCTTGTAGATGGCCTCAGCGAGGCGGCCAACATTCTCAGAGGTGATACCAGCAACGGAGATACGGCCGTCCTTGGTGGCATAAACGGAGAATTCCTCGGCGAGACGGGTCATTTCCTCGGCAGTCAGACCAGTGTAGGCGAACATGCCGATCTGGCTGGTAATGTGAGACCAGTCGTGCTTGGAGCCGAGCTTCTCAAGGTTCTCCTTGAGGAGAGCACGCATGGTGATGATGCGGTCAGCCATCTCCTTGACCTCGCCGAGCCACTGCTTGTAGAGGGTGGGGCTGTTCAGAATCTCGGCGGCGATGCGAGCACCGTGGATGGGAGGGTTGGAGTACAGAGGTCGAATGAGAATCTTGAGTTGAGAGTCGACGCGCTTCTTCTCGTCGGCATCGGCACAGACCATGGAGAAGGCACCAATACGCTCACCATAGAGACCCTTTAAAACAATTAGCGAACTGCTCTGAGACTAGTTACATCAAATCACAAGATGTTCAAGACGTACCATGTTCTTGGCGAAAGACTGGCAAAGAGCAATGTTGTGGCCCTGCTCAACGAAATAGCGAACAGCGAAAGCATCCTTGTCGGTATCACCACTGGCGAAGCCCTGGTAAGCCATATCAAAGAAGGCGAAGTGACCCTTCTCCTTGACAACATCAGAGATCTGCTTCCACTGCTCCTGGCTAGGATCAACACCAGTGGGGTTGTGAGCACAGGCGTGGAAAAGGAAGACACTGCCGTTGGGGGCAGACTTGACGTCAGCAATCAAACCCTCAAAGTCGAGGCCGATGGTCTTCTTGTCATAGTAGCGGTACTGCTCAACCTCAAGGCCGGCGTGGTTGAAGACGGCCTTGTGGTTAGCCCACGAAGGCTGAGGGATGTAGATCTTCTTTTCACCAGGGAAGAACTTGGCGAGGAAAGCGGCACCGACACGGAGAGCACCAGTACCAGAGATGGTCTGGGTGATGGTGATGCGGTCCAAGGCGGGGCTGTTGGCGCCGTAGGCGAGCTTAGCGGCGGCGGGAGGGAATTCAGGGACACCAGTGATGCCGGCATACTCCTTGTTCAACTTGGACTCAACGACCTTCTTCTCGGCCTCGCGAACGGAAGGGAGCACGTAGGGCTTGCCAGCATCGTCACGGTAGGCACCGACACCTGTATACGAATCGAGTCAGACCGATTCGAAAGATTGCGAGATACCTCCGTATTCGGGGTTGGTGGGGGATGACGTTGCGACATACCCAGGTTGATCTTCTTGTCGAACTTGTCGGCCTTGAAGGCTTCAGTGATACCTGAGACATGATGTTAATATGACTGTTGGAGGTAATAATGCGTTTTTGGCTCTGGCGCAACAGGTTCTGTACTTGGAGGAACGAGGCGCATTGCACTAAGTGGGAGTCATCGTACGTACCAAGAATAGCCTGTTCAAAGCCACAAGAAGCAATTGATTAGCAACGGGAGCTTGCGCAAAGCTCAAAGCCAGAAGAAATTACTCACATCCTGTGAAAAGTTAGCATAAGATCATACACAACGTACGCGACAGCAGTAGGGAAGCTCATACAGGAGGACCTTGAGGGACGTTAGCCCAGTTGGAGGCAGCGCGAATGGCAGCCAGGTTGTACTGAGCAGGACGGGCAGCCCGGCGGCTGGCGACTCGAAGGGTGGACAGCATTTTGAAGGTGATGATGTGATGGGTTGGTGATGGAGGAGGGGTTAAGGGGAGAAGAGAGAGACTGAAAAGAAGAAGAGAGGGAGGAGAAGGAAGATCACTTGAGGCGATTCTCTGCGGAGAGTGACTAGGCAAGGCGTGGTGTCTATATTTTGTCGATCGGGCCTCTTCGGAGGTGGGCTAGAGGAGCATCTGTCCAATCAAGCACTATACTCTGCTCCCAGACCCTTGATTTATGGGGGGTCTCGAGGTAGCTCCCACAGAATGAGCTCACCTGCGTCAGGGCATTTCGGTGGACTTGTTGTGAAATTCTAGTGGGGCTACCCCGGACATCGGCGTGTTTAGAATGGATGACAGTCACAGGCTATTGATCTTTCCCAGGAAACATTGCTTTTGCTTCGCATGGCTGCTCCTTCTTAAACGTCCCACGCTGAGTGGTGCGCCTGAAGCGGCTGATTGTGATTAACCTTGTTCCTTTTATCCATCATAATTCATCCATTGTCAACCTCATTATTCAGCCGAGTTACCAAGAGACCAATATCGATATCGATATCATTTCCACATCTACTTTGTCGTGACTATCCTGCCATGGATATTAGGGTGGCATGATCTAAGCTCCAGAAGCCCGGACCCAAACTGCCTACTCAAAGCCGCTTGAAGCCCAGCATGGATCTAACTACCTATCCCTGCATCTTGGCTTGGTTCAAAGCATTTACACATGTCAACATGGAGGAAGATTGATCTCTTGTTCCGGAGCACCGATTTTCGATTGCCCACCTGTCCGTGCAGCCGTTCCTCTTTCTGCGGGAGTATATAGCTACAGCAATCCCGTCAACAGAATACCGCTTGCATCTGTCCGTTTGCGAAGGTTTTCGTTGATCTGCGAGGCTGCGCCGAACAAATAGAATTAAAAGAGAGCAAAAGAACAATTTTTATCAACCGTCGGCAACCGCATCCAGACCCTGGCCTGATGGGAAAGACAGTCGATTCTTCTTCCAGCCGCCCGGTCGACTCCGGCCTGTTCACCGCGTGTCCCTTTAAGAGAGTCTTCCGCTGGGCCTGTATGTAGCAGCGGCTCCGCTGTCACAACAGCATTCCTTCATGCTTGCAACACGCAGTAACTTTCCGCTTGTCCAGCAGGTCACTACCGCTACCGCCCACGCCAGCCAGGCCAGTCACTAATTGGCTTTTTCTACCACCAAACCCTTGTTTCGGCTTTTGGGTACGTTCTTTTTGCACTTCAGCTACAGTCACTGCGTACACCGGCTCCGTCCTCGTGACCGGCCCGGTCCCGTTTGTTATAACGGTCACTGGCTTACAAGCTACATGTCCTGTGGTGTCGCCATTGAACAACATAAAACGTTACGATTGAGCATATGGAAATTATTCGCTCAACGCAGGACGGCTGGCTACCTCAAACCTGAAATAGCCAAGATGTGGGCGATTAAAGCGAATGAACACAAAATGTCTTTGGGAGAAAAAGAAAACTATCATTAATTCGATTATTACGATACCTTCAACAAGCATGCCTTTGGGCTTTTGCCCATTCGACTTTATTATTCTGAATGCATAGCACACGAGCCTTGTCCCCAAACGCCAACGCCTAAATGATGCAAACATTAATGCCGATCAAGATCCGAGATATCTCCTTAACCAAGATTTCCCCATCTCGCATGCGGCACAGCTCAGGTGGCTATGAAAGTGCTTCTAGGGTAGCTTCGCCTGACGCTGAGGCAGAGCACCCTGCTTCCAGGTCGTCCATGCACGGCCTGAGACAGATACGTATGAAGAAACTAGCTGCTTAGTCCTCACCGTCGACTCATGCTTTGTTGTGAACCTTCTCCGATGGCGCATCCGCAAGCTCCTCGTAACGGTTCATAACGTTTTCCTCAACCGTCTCATGGAATACATCCACCTCGGTCGAAGCAAACTTCCTTGCGCTAATGCCTCTTTCAAAAAGCACGTCAAGCTCCGCGAAAGTGCGACCGCTAGGCTCTGGTAAACGGAAGAAGGTGTAAATAATACACAGGAAGCAAATACCGCCCTATCCTAGTTGTCAGTAACTTGGAATATTCCCTTTGGATCTGACAAGACTGGCTGCTTACCCAAAAGAATCCTGCATAATTTCCCCAGTCCCAGGCTGTAGGGTTGAGCATATACGGCGTCAAAACACTGTTGACGATGCCAACGACGTTGCTATTCACCAGTTAGCTGCACTGACCGCGGATTCTATTTTGATAATGGTGTCGGATGAGGACCGTGTCCTCAGACTTCGCCAATGGTTGCGACTTACTATAGATTGCGACCAAGAACAACTGTCTTAATTTGCAAGCGACGAGACGACAGTTCTCCGACAAGAGAATAGCACACGGTGCCTATAGTCAACTGGTAGAAGAGAGCCCATATGATCATCATACATCCTGTCGCCAATGAAGATTGGGAGCGATGGGCCTCAGGCACCAAGCCAAGGAACCCCATGATGAGCAGCATGGAACAAAGACCACAGAGGCCATAGAGGACCAAGGATCTTCTGCCAATGCCTAAACTCATGAGTCCCCAGGCACCAAAGACTCCTGCCATATTGATACCGTACTGGCCAAGGGCAAATGAGTACGCCTTGTCAGCTGAGAGTCCAGACTGTTCAAGGAAATAGGTGGAATAATTGGAGAATGAATTGCCGCTCAAATTCTGGATGGCCCAGATCATGCATACAATCTCTGTACGGCGAAGGTCGGTACCCTTGAAACAATCCCAGTAAGATGCTCCTGCTGTTATCTTTTCTTCGAGGGCGGTGGTATGCACCATCATGGCGATCGTCTCGTCGGCATCGAAGTCAGTCTCCCGGTCGAGACTCGTCAAGCGAAGCAGAGCTTCCTTGGCATCCTGGTTGCGGCCTCTTCGGACCAGCCACCAAGGTGATTCGGGAGCAAAGAAGATGCCAATTAGGAGCGGCAGAGGCCATATCCATTGAAGGGCATATGGGATACGGTATGCCCACTCATCGTCGCGCTTGAGCATAGAGTGGATTACCCCTATACCAATCTCCTGGCCCAAACCCCAGCAGAAGTTGACATATGTGGTCAGATAGCCACGTAGAGCAACTGGACAGACCTCGGATGCATATGTGATTGTTAGTGTTTGGAAGATGCCCCAGGGAATACCGCAAAGGATCTCGGCCACAAGCAGTGTCTGAACATTCTGGGCAGTGAAGAAGATGGTTGTGAAGCCAGCTACACAGACGAGGCAGGCCATGACAGTATAGCGATAACCAAATCGTTCTGAGATCCAACCGTTGATAAAAAGACCAATGATCTCACCACAGTGGGCTCCCTATCGTGTTGATTGTGAGTGTCTGAACCCAGAATTGGGAAATAGAGACTTACGTTGCTCAGGCCAGCTTGCCAGGGAGCTGGCACCTGATATTCTCCATCATCACCCATGACACCATACTTTTTGTTGAACTGAGGAAACGCATCTAGCAGCAGGTGTCAGTGAAATGGCCGCGACTACTGTATCTGACTATGGGTACTGGTATCGGGTTACCGAGTGGTCTTGGGCACATACAGAAGTTATTAACAAGGGAGATATCATAGCCCTCCATTACGATACATGTGGAGATAAGGACGCTCCAGAAGATAGCCTTGGGGTAGAGCTTGATACCTTGGCGAAGAGTCATGTTGCGCTCTTTGTGAGCTGCGGCGCGGGCGTGTTCGACGATGTTGACGTGCGTCTTGCTCGGACCCTGACTGTCCACACCGGCCGGGATATCGGCGGTGGTATCTGAAGGCGGGGCCGGGGCCGAGGCCGGGGCCGGCGATACCTTGTCTTGGGTGTCGGCCATGGCTTCAGCTGTTTTAAGCTGCGGCACTCAATACCAAAGCGATAACCAATCAAGGTCTGTCTACCAAGACTGAAGAAGACAGCGAGGATAGTACCCGAGACACAGCAGCCGAAGCAGGATCAAGTACTATGCCTGGGATCTGTTTCCGATTCTCTATAGGCGGTGTCGAGTAGCTCAAAGGTGAACGAGGTATACAGACTTGAAGTTGGACATGCGTAAGGGAAGTGTCACTTCAAATGGACCAACCGAAATACGCTGTAAGATAAGAGAGTGGCAAAAGTGTACGATAATGATGGCAACAACTCCTGGCGTACGACCTGCACAACAAGTACGTAGCAGCGACAGAGGTTAAGCAGAGCAAGAAGAGGACACAAGAAGTGAGAAAGTCTGATGGGGTATGGGAGGGACCTTTCACTGGTAAAAATGGAGCCAGAGGTTGATGATTTTTATCCTAGGGGCGGATGGTCGGATCAAAGCGGGACAAGCCATGCCAGACCGAGTGTGGCAGAACCATTATTATAAACACCACTAACAGATCACCAGGAACAGACGCGCAATAGTATAATACATATAAGGAACATGCATACTGTATGTCATGGAACTCAAGCATATCCTTACATGTCTGCACGAGTGGGCCTCTAGTCTTTTACTCTTCTCGATATGCATCGACTCTTTTCCGAGAACAACATTGGAATACGTAGTTGGGCTAGAACCACGAGTTTCAATATCACGTCCGCTTCCCTAGGCTCGAAGAATCCGTCTTGTTGAATTTTAAATAATAACAAACATCGACAGTTCGAGCTTATCTCTAAAAACTAACCATAACTGCGGAGCCTCAATCTTGGCTAAACTCCCCTTGTCTCCAACGCCCAGGAGCTAGAACAATCGACGACCAGTTAGCGCCACCAAATCTTGCAAACCCCTGGAACTACTGGGATAATTGGAGAACTCTTTCCATGGCCGTGATGAGGCCGATAGATTCCTCACCGACCATTTCACCCTGTCTCTAGTGGCGAAAGATTCCAATAATGTTGCGATGTCTTGTTCGAGCTGAGAAACTCACGAATATTCTATGTTTAACTTGTCCTGCTCATGATAAAGAAACAATTGGTACAGCTAAAGTCATCCATCATGAGAGGAATTGGGGTTACTCCAAAACTCCAAAGCCAAGACACACCATTGGCTCCACTTTTGACTACAATTGTGAAGCGGTTCAAAGTCTACTTTTTCAAAAGGAACTCTTGATACTAGTATACACACATACGATCTCCGACTCGCATTAACTAGTGGGACTGTCGCCAACTACCGCTCTTATCAAGATGCTACATATCATGCGGGAACTTCAGATCGTATCCAACCAAAGGTTCGGGGAAGAGGCGGGGGATTTTCTAAGTTAAATGGTAGGTACTGGTACCTATGTTGGCGCAGCGAAAACTTCAATACTAGGGGCATTCAGTACAGGCGAAAATGTCAAGTCAGTTTATTAAAATCTAGACTATTTCTTTGCTTAAGTGCTCTCGGCACCCAAACGTAACATTTCGTACTTAGGAAGATATGAAAGCAATAGCAAGTAGAAGTGCGAACAACGAGCCCACAGATGGCTTTGTCTGAGATGCAGTATCTTCCTCGTCATCTGGCTTCTTTTTACCATCAGGGCGATCGCTTGGCTCTTCATCTGAAGTCTGCGGCGTCAATACCCAGACACTGCTCCTGTTGCCATGGAGTTCGCCACTTGCAAGGTCAACGGTAGCCGTTGAACCGAGGATTTTACCACTTTTACTGACGGCAACTGCTCGAGCAGACCTGGGTGGTAGTAGTCCTAAACCTTCCAGGCGGATTTCCGTTTCAAAGCCGAGGCGAGACGAGTTTGCAAGAAGCCTGGGAGTTGAAGTGACGTTTGTCTCGTCTTCGCCCGCGTACTGTCATACAGTCAGTTCGGTTCGTTGCATAGTTTCATGGCAACATACCACCTCCCATCTATGAGCCTGAGTATCACCGTTCCAGGATACATAGACGGTAGCATTTGACACGTCTTCTCCTGCGGCCGAGGAGGCGATAGAAGGACCCCATGGAGGTCGGCCAATCCAATCCATCTTCCAAGCACGATAAACAGACATATCAACGTCTGGATTGTTTTCGGAGATGTACGGTATCGATCCTCGTTGTATGTCCATCACGACCATCCCATTGGGCGTATGCTCAGTAATACCCGGATTTGCACCCCAGCCGACAAGGAAATTCCCATTGTCTAAGCCCTGAACACTACCTCCTGAACCCGAAGATACTTTCTGGGGATGATAAAACTCATGCAAGAGTCGAACTGTCATTTTGTGATAGTCGAGTTCCACAACAACGCCTCGAGAACAATTGTTGCCGCCACACATTCCGCTCTCAGTGACTTGGTTGTCAAAGAAGCTTATTCGGCTCTCATTGCCCTGGACGAACCTTGCATTATATTGATTGGCGAAGTTGGTCGCGTTGCCGCCGCTGAGGTCTTTGAACTGATTGTGTTTCCCCCCAAGAATCCATCGCGGATCTAGTGTGTCAGCTTGAAGAAGGATAATCGCCGATAATCCTCTTGACGACACAAGATAATGTTCCTTCGAGGTCTATCTATTGTGAGCGCAAGTTTAGAAGAGTTGGAAAGTAACTTGCCTTGAAAACGCTGTCTATATGGAACCAGTCGAAACCGTGACCGCCCATATATGTTGTTTTTGGATTGTACTTAACCATAGTATCAGTTAGGTCAATGTGTGTAAATGATCTCCACACATTGAAGACTCTGTCCGTATCAAGATCAATCTCTTGGAAGATAGAATCACTCAACCAGCCATCTATCTCTCCTCCAAGAGCAGTCAAGTTGTATCTGATATCCTGGTACGCAGTCATAAGAGCATTTCCCTGGGTAGTGAATTCAAAATCGTGGATGTCGGCCTTGACAGCTCCCAATTCCCGGACTGAAACTGACCATTTATTTTGATAGTTGGCATCGAAAGCGTGACAGCGGCCACCCTCGATGAAAGTGAGGTACTTGCCTCCATTTCTCACCTGGGCACGGGCATCGAAAGTCCGTTCATGCTTGATGTCAGCATACACAAGGCTTAGGTCTTTGCTTGAAAATATGGCAGGTCCCGATTTGTCGCCGTGCTCCAGTGTTAGGAAGAGAAACCCAGAACTATCGACAAGATTGGGCTCAAAGATGTTGATCTGAAAGACGGGAGCAACTGCGTCTGAAGACTTGAAGCTCTGAGTAGGAAACTGGCCGAGAAAATCGTTGTTGTAACCCGCTAAGTCTTTGATGGGGGCCACGTCTGCGAGAGACAGTGCAGCCAGCAAAGCAATTACTATCGTTTGTACCAAAAGCGAAAGCATCTTAGGATAGGAACTTGAGCGTGAGTGAGTGAGTGAGTGAGCGTAGGTACAAGTGAAGCAAGATCAAAAGTAGCAATCAGAATCGAATAACAGAGTTCCAAGAAGACTCCAAAACTGTGCATGTAGAGGGGAGAAAAGGTCAAGGTCGTTGCTATGCTCGATGTAGGACGAGGGTTTCAAAAACATTTCAGAAGTGTTCAAGAATATGGAATTCGTTGTCAAGTGGCAGTCGCACCGGACCGCTGTGTACCTCTTTCCCTTCTTGAAGCGTGAAACTGTAAAACGTGAGGCAGGGACAACCGAAGGAAAGTCTTCCCTAGTTTCCTCTTGCTTTGCAACATCAAGTTTACATGAACAAGGGAAGGAGCAATGTAGTACATCCTAACACAAGGCCCCTTGCATTGATAAGGCTAGTACCTAATACTTTATCCATGAGAGCCATCTCAAAATCAATGTTGTTCTTGTAAGCAGTCTCGCGAGTAGAAGAGAGTTGGCTATGCGTCATTATTTACCAATGGTCGTAAACAGAAGCGAAGAAGAGTAATATATCTCACATGGTCATAGAATCCATCGCATCAATTTAGGCTAACATTATTATAGAATACCGAACACTTTTACATCACAGTGAAGTGGCGAGGTCGAATTTCGATACTTTAGGGTGGCCAGCTGACTAAGCCCAACTCCATCAGCTTCATTGCCGTCATTATAACTTCACTCAGCTTCTTCTGCTTCAACACTTTAAATTTCCTTTATTGTGCATAGTTGCTACTCTCGACCTGACAAAAACTCAGTGATGTCCGTCCTATTTCGCCGTACACCCTTTATTTGTCGTCGTTGCCTCCAAGCATCGCGCCAGCCCAGGTCATTGCCACTCACTCATTACTCAACGCAGGGTGGCGCATCTAAGACGGAGGATCAACAATTAAACCACACAACAGACAAGGAGAAAAAAAGTAGCGATGCATCAGTACCAGAGAAAGAACCAGGGCCAATGGCTCGGCGCTTAGAAGAAGCCACAGAGGAAGCCCTCTTCACAGGCGGAAGAGCCGGACGCCGAGCTGTGGAGGATGCAGGCTTCTCAGACGAGCTCAAGGAAAGGCTTTTGAACAAAATTGCCGATGCACAGTTCAAATCCGAGAATGCTAGCGCCTTTGCAGAAGTTGGTCTTTCATCGTCAGTAGGCGAAGGCACGCGACACATTGCCTCCGCACAAGCATGGACAGGGGAAGAGAATACGGCGGATACCGTACTTCGAATGCTAGATGATGCCAAAAAGCCTCTTGCCCCGGGACTGAGAGGCAAGTATCAACCGCCTCCCGTGGATATGCGATTGCAGCGACAGCCGAGACGATCTGCTGGAGAGAAGGTTGCCAAAGCGAGGGACAAGGTAAACACATACGTTGGAATGGGGGCCCAAAATCCAAAGAACGGCATGAGTGAGGACGAAAAAGAGGCATGGCGAAGGGAACTACGAGAGCGCTTTGAGCCTGGGGCGAGAGCCCTGCCAAACACAATCACGGGTCTTGCGGCACTGGCAAATGAACGCATTGAGAATGCCATTGCGCGAGGACAGTTTAAGAATATACCACGAGGAAAGGGTATCGAGCGTGATGCACGCGCTGACAACCCCTTTATCGACACGACGGAGTATATCATGAATAAGATGATTCAACGACAGGACATTGTCCCACCCTGGATAGAGAAGCAGCAGGAGCTCGCAAAAGAGCTGGGGGCATTCAGAGGCCGACTGCGTAACGACTGGCGGCGATTTGCGGCGAGAATGATTGCTTCCCGAGGTGGATCGCTACAGGAGCAGATACGCAGGGCGGAAGAGTATGCCGCCGCAGAAGAAGTGCACAACCCGATCATACGAAAGAATGCTCTTGGAGAAGTAGCAGAGATCAAGGCTGCGTCACCGGTGGTTGGAAGACCATTTCGCGATTCGGCTTGGGAGCAAGCCGAAGCGAGCTACCTCAAACTATCGGTCGAGCGCCTCAACGCTTTAACGCGAAGTTACAATCTCATGGCGCCAGACTTGGCGAAGAAGCCGTATTTTTCTCTTGATCGGGAGCTCAAGGTGTGCTTTGCTGAGGTTGCGCCTACAGTCGCTCGAGAGATTCAGGATCGCGCGACGGGTGGCAAGGCAAGAAGCTTGGGAGGAGGAGGCCAAGCAGGTAAGCAGACTAGCCTGTTGGAGACATTGACTGGAGGTGACAAAGTCAAAGTTCATGTCGAAGCTCAGGAGAAGGCATATGGTTTGAAAGAATGGTGGAGAGACGTGTGGAAGAAAAACTGAGTGTGCAAGAACTACTTTGCCGTGGACATTTGACACATAAAGATCAGCAACCTTGGATCTGCGTCTCGCCGATGACTGTTGTGCAGTTGAGTAAGGGTTCCGGAATATCAGTCTTTGTATACACTCTGTCCTATCTCTGATGCGCAACCCATGAGGCTCCTGATCATCCAAATTTATACATGAAGTCCAAAAAGAATATAAGTACCAACGCCCATATATATATAGCTCCGCAACACCATTAGTACCCAACTTTTTGTTCCGCTTCTTGACTCCCTTTGCATGGCCTAGGCTCATATCTCAAGGGCCTACGGCTCGCACCGCTATGTCCTGTATATATATCCAGTCCCAACCCAAACTCCTCATTCGATAACGTGCAATCCTTTTCCGTTTCGTTTCTATTTATGCATCAGAAAGAGCACAAGCAACAGGGCACTAGCTCCTAGATTCGTCCTTCTTCAAGAACTTCCCGCTCGATCTCAACCTGTCCAAATTCTCCTGTGCGTCGTCGCTCCATGACCCAACGTGTAGCGCCACTGTCTTCCTCTTTAATGTATGATATACTGTCGGCTGAGCCTTTATGACGGTGTCCCATGCCAGGGCGCTTGGGAACGGCATTGGGCTCGACCATGCTAGCCCTATTGGAAGGCTCCAAGGGGCTCACCATAGCTGAGGTTGGCATGCTCTCTTCTGGATCCGACACTGGTGAAATAGGGTTGTCATAGGACTTTGATGCAGGCCTACTGACATTGAGAGGGGGTACTTGAGCATCCTCTTTGACACCAGTTTCGAGTTTAGTCAGCGTTGGGACAGGTGGTGGAGATAGCGTAAAGCCAGGAATACCACCTGTCAAAGTCGGGCTTCCTGATGCGCTCACGCTATCCGAGTCGTGGCTGATGGTAGAAAGCACCGAGTTCTTCCGAGTGTGAAAAGTCGTCGGGCTCATAAAGCTCTGGCCCCAAGGTGAGGTGGACATGTCACCTCTCTCTGATCGTGGGGACCCGTTTTGGCTGGACACGAGACTGGCCTGAGAACCTCCCCAAGCCCGAGACCTAAGACGGAGCAGGGCAGACAAGGTCATCTCGTCGCCGCGATCACCAAGAAGGGCAAGTTGAGCCAGGCCAGGGCTCTGAAGGGGTGTTGTTCCTCCAAAGCCAGGCATACCAAGGCTCATGAACGAGTTTCTGTTCGAGTACTCGGACCGCTCTGTGATAGGCGTTAGGTTCGGTTCTCTTGAGATCATGCGCCCGCTGGTGCTACGATCCAGGCCACCTTTAGGACCAAAGAAACCACCATTAGCGTATTCAAACTCTGGTCCTTGTTGTTGACCAGCTGGTGCTGAGTAGAAGCCAAATTCCTGGCCGTACCAGCCATCGCAGTCATTAGCCAGAGCACTTGCATTGGCCTCGGCGATGATGGCATCATCATCGAGCTCCAGATCGGCCATATTCTCATAGGTATCATGGTAATCACCATAATCATCAAAACTCTCATAGTCGTCCTGTCTAAAAGCATTATCGTGGTCTAGATTATCTGACGAATGATCTGGCGCAGACAGGATGGTTTCATCAGGCGGCGGAGATGAACCTCGTTGGAACTTGCCCGATGCTGCCGCCTGGTAAGCTGCCGCAGCGAGAGCAGCCTGATACGCTGCAAAAGGGTCATCTCCCGTAGGGGACGATGGTTGGGCCACAGCTGTGGGAGAAGGGGGCAAATGAGTAACGGGGCTGTCCCTTGCAGCTTCGAGTTCGACCTCTTCTTTGTCACCAGCACTCAGCGATGTATGAGCCGTTGTCTTGGAAATCTCTGAACCCGCAGAGAGCGGTTCTGTCGCGTCAGATGTCCTGTTCGGTTCATCCTGATTTTCGGATCGCTTCAGCGATTGCGCTTGCGCAAAGGCACCTGCTATCGGTCGACCGAATTGATCGGTATCATTATTGTCAAATATCGATTCGTCAAAAGGGGTATCGTCCCATTCTGGAGGGGCAGCGAGGTCCTCGGCGAATTCGTTTCTCTCGAATTCCAACATCCCATCGTCGTAATAGAGCTCGTCATCGTTTAGTGATCGTCCCGTGTTTATGGGTGGCAGGTCCTGATTTTTCTGGAATGCAGCTTCATTCTCTAGACTGGGCACCCTCGGAACGTCCAATCCTTGAATACCCAGCCCACCCGGCTGCATCTCTTGACTCATACGTTGGTCGAGGGGGGCTTTGGGAGACAAAGGAGACAGCATCTCTGGTGTGTATTGACTCATGGCAAATCCAATCCGGTTGCCCTCTGCATCCCTTGGGGTCGGCAAGAAGCCAGCGCTGCGGGGGCTGGTTATCGATGATGTAGGTCCCGATCGCTGAAAGACAAAGCCAGAAAAGTTTTCCTGGTCGTTATCTGGATCAAGCTCTTCGTCCAAGTCTTCATCCAAGTTTCCATTGAGTTTGTTGTTCATATTGTTGTCAAAGGTGCTGAGGGTTCTATTCAAAGTGTTGTTCATGTTACCCTCCATGTGGTCATCCATATGGTCGTCCAGCCCGTTGTTAAAACCATCATCCATATCATCAAAGTCATCACCAACCATGGGAATATCCTCTTCGAAGCCATCGTCTTCCATCATCGCATCGTAATCGAATCCATCATCGTCAAAATCGTCAAAGCGCGGGTCTTGTGGGGCAGACGCATCTGCAGTCTTTTTCTCGAGCTCTCGTTGACGATGCCTGTCTTCAAGAAGTTTCTCCTGTTTTGCAGCGCCAATCATATCAAAGCTGAACCTTGAAGATGTGCTCTTCATATGTCGAGGTATCGCAGACGGTATGTCCTTGCCAGACAAGCCAGACAGTGACGGGCCCCGGGACCTCCCCGCTTGGTGAGAAACCGACGGTCTGTCATGGATATAGGCCTCTTCATCGATTAACCGCGACGCTCGCGGGGACTTTGGCTGCACCGAGATCGGTGCGTTGTCCTTGGGAGGTACCGGGGGAGCATCTGACAGTGTAAGAGCATCTAAGTCAGATACAGGGGCTTGGGGTGCTGCAGAGGCTGTGCTTGGTGTCATTCTAAGAGCCCTTGAATCCTGCGAATAGATAGACTCGGAAGCATCACTGGGCGCCCGTGTTGTCAGGTTGGAGGCTGAAAGGGGAGTCTGTTCAGTTTGGGTGGCCGATGGGCTTAAGAACCTGTCATGCGCGGGAAGAGGAGCGGACATGGGGACCGGCGAAGTAAGAGATGTCTGCGTGGTATCCCTGTTTGGTGTGTTTTTCTTTGGCCGTGGCGCACTGAAATCATGGACCCGAGTTCCCATGATGCGAGGGTCATACACCGGATCCTCGCGGCGCTTAGCCAAGGGTAGTGGGCGCAAGTCAGGGGCATGCTGACTGTTTTTGCGCCTCATCAATAATGTTGACATTGGTTTCTTGAGAAACGGTAGCCCTTTCTTGGGCTTGGGGTTTTCGGTGTTGCTTGTTGTCTGTGTAAGCGAGGGCAGTTCTGTAACCAGACGGGTACCTGCAGGACGGCGACCGGTAGGCTGCTGAAGATCTGTGGGTGTGCTGAAAGAGGATGTAGCTTTCGTATTCTTTATAACTTGTGGCGACGGCCGCAGGGGAGGATTATTCGAAGTTAATGATGGTTGAGAAGCTGAATGTTGACCAAGTAGACCAATTCCTCTTTTGCTATCGTTAGCTTCGGTAGCTTGTGCTTCCAGATCACGCTGGTATTTTCTAAGAGCGACACCCCCAATGAAGGACGATGTTTTGGAGGTCGGTTGTGGTCGAGTATCTAACGGGCTTGTCGTTGCAGCATTTTGACGACTATCTCGTGATTTGCCTAGATCCTCTGTAGTGACGCGAGCTATGGGCGGTAGAGTTGGAGGCAAGGTAGAGGGATTCGAAGAGGTCGGTCGCAATTCTGGAGAAAGAGCACCGGGAGAGAAGGGCGCAGGATGACCAGCAGCAGGTGAAGTAGGAGTTTGATCAGGAGAGGGCGAGGTAGGATTCGATGACGGCCCTCGCCTGTGGAACCGCAGATGGGAGAGCATACCGAAGAACCGGGCTCTGCGTCGAGGCGAGGTGAATCAAAATGTCGACGACGGCTGGGTGGGGGTAGCGCGGAAGCGCTCAAGCTTGCGTAAGGTGACCGATGGAATACGTATTTGGTGAGAAAAGGGCAGCGCATCCGTGGGTCAACATCCGGTAGTATACGGTAAGGAGGTCGAGGCAAGCAATCGAGACGCGCTCATGACATGACTCAAGGGGTCGCAGTCGCAAGAGACAACAGAAACATGGTGGTCGACTTGCTTGGGCTGGGCGTGGAGGGGGGACAGAGCCGGGTATCGATAGTGGGCAGCAAGGGAGCTAGGTTGTTTCTGAATGCCCGCGCAATGCTGCACTACCTATCCGTAGGAAGGTTGTAAGAGTTGTCGCGCAGGGGTATAGTCGATAGATTGCCGCGGGGGGAAGAAAGGACGAGATGAGATGGGATGAGATGAGATGAGATGGATGTTGTTAGGAGCTGGAGGGAGGCTGAGGCAGTTCCGGTACCAAGTGTGATAACCTAATCGATCCAAGACGTGGTTGGTGACGGATTTACGGTTTCAAAACACCCGATCCAAGAAGCCAGTCAAGGATGAGTTGCACGTGCATAAGCCACTTTAATACGACTCTGACACAATTGCAAAAGCCAAGCAGAGCAAAGGTGAGAGTATCTTGATATACAATCACCAAAGAGAAAAATAGGAATAATATTAGACATTGGGTACTCAGTGTAAAGATCTAAGGGAGCCAGTCATAGAGTCCAATCTTGGCTCAGACATGTCTAAAATCTGCATTTCTTTAGAAACCAGGACTTGTCGTTGGTAGTGGGGCCGTAGTTAAGTGTAAGGTTGTGTCGCAACAAATTGACCCAGGGTTTGCGTCGTCTCTATAAAAAGAAACCCTACTAACCTCCATAGTAGTATGTATATATCTATCCCTTCCATTAACACTACGTATCAACAATAATACAAAAAAAACTTTTATACGTAAACGATATGCTCCTAGTCGCCATGGTCCTTGTCTTTTAGTGGATAGTCTTCAACACAACAGGAATATCCCTTGCTTTTACGTGTAAAGGGCAGATTTAGTCGCCTCCACTTACAAGCTTTCGCCCATATAATAGGAGCCTCTTAAAGTACAGAACACTTATCCGTATTTACAGTACAATGGGGCCTGGCTTGGCAAAGGGATCAGCATTGTGTTTCTTGTTACAAGGGAAAGGAGTCTTAGACATGTTGTTGCTATTACAAGACGTGACCTTGATTCGCCTAAGTATCTTGGCTCTACCACTTTTGTAATGATAATCTCCGTGCATGATTCACCTCAATTATTATGATTTGTGTCAAAGGAGGTTGGCTTCCTTATTCAATGCTCGCGATGCCTTAGTCATTGAGTTATATTCCAGCATAGTGACAAATCGAATGTAATTTTCCAATTTCCTCAGTAAAGTTTGTCAGTTGCTTGAACATGATGATGATGATGTTGAATCTAAGCATGTAAAGGGGCTTGGAAGCAATTATCATGTGAAAACGATTCCAATGGATACCCAGCCATACAGATTCCTACCATACCACGACATGGCTGTTAGCGATCAATGGCGTCGGCAACCGAAAAGTCAATCAGTTCTTGAGAGGTAAAAGACGATGATCTGTCAGAAAGTACAACACTCTGCAAGCTGATGGTTGGATCCATTACAATTTGCACGTGCATCTACTTACTGTGTGACACTGCCCCAATTAATTCGAGCTGATAATCACCTTGTAAAAATAATTATAGGCTGCTGGCTCCATATGCATGACTTGCTTACCATCCATAGCAGCATCTCATGAATGATAACAACGACCCTTCTCGAGGTCAGTTACCCTAGACCAACTGGAAATATGGTGGTTGGTGTAAGCTTGTCTGGCATATCGGTCCTTACGTAAATAGGTAGTATTTAAACTTCCTATCAATTCTCGAGGTTTCAGTTTAGGTTCCAGAAATGATCTGTGCAATCTCGACAGCCTATTTCCTTTGTCGCAGGATAACAAAATACTGGGTAGATCTCACTCACTAGATGCCAGGATCCAGTCAAGGCCCAGCGCATGATTAGATTGTTTATGGAGAGTGCTAGGCAACTTAGCCGAGTGCTCCGAACGTGGGGAAGCGATAAATGACGTACCTACATAATGTCCATCTCATAAATGCGCGTGCTACAAGCAATGAAGCAATCCTGACAAAGGCCGAGCCTAGGTAGTACATCTACTTTGGTGCAACAAAATATCTACAGCCAACTACCTATCAATCGGGTGCATTGTTACCTTTTGAGGTATCAGGTTTGGCCGTCTCGTGGTTTATTACCGTTTCGAGCAAACAAACATTCACTCTCAGTCTCTCATACATCAACGGTCCTGTTACACCTTTCCCCACACAAAGCGACACCAAGATCGTAGTATCAATCTCACTGTAACGGTTGTCAAATCAAATCAAATCAAGTACAGTAAACGACATCACATCATATCCCCCCCAAGGATGGAAGACCCTTGGCATGTGCTCTCCCGTGGCTGTGATCTCTTCCCTAGGCGGCGCCATCAACCGCCCGTAGTGGCCGACTCCACTGCTGACGACGCATTTCTTGGGTGTAATTTACAGTCTGCTCAGCCCACTGAAGCCAAGGAAAGATAAAGCACAACGAATCGCGATTCAAGAAAAAACTGAGGGAGGATAAAGGAAAGGAAAGTGGTCTACCACGGATGACGAGGCCGGAAGACGGCATCGGGATGTGGGTACAACCATTCACTGCATTTACCGTTGGCGACGTGACGTGACGTGCACCTACAGTACGATGCGATACAGATCCATACAACTCCAAACCTACTGTAGCCTTTGATATTGCGTGAAACAGAAAGGGTTGGTTACTTAATATGTCTGTTCAGCTTACAGACTAAGGACTTGGCTACATTGAATTCCACAATTTATACAAGGATCTTGTCATCCTTTGCCTTGCGTTTTTGCTGTCAATCCTTGAAGCTTTTACCACGTTCCTTGATAGCGAGTCTCCCGAAAGGTCTTGGCCGCGCAACTGATTACTCTTGGCGACCACCGTTAGATTCGCTCGGAGGTTTATTAGGGGGATCATTAGACTCGACTTATCCAAGATAAGTCGCTTATTCCCCCGCTGAATCATAAGAACGTTATTTTCAACCTTGGGTACATTGATTATCTACTGAATATCTCCTTCAGGCACCTCGTGGGTTGCTGCTTCTTGCACCTGTCAATCATTCTTCTTCCATTATATCTCGTCTAACAAATTACTTACAACTTACATCATAAAGAATCCGCCTCATTTCTATTTCCATCATTTCTCGGACGCTTACATCCGCTATTCGCTATCAAATTCCTGGTCTAGTCCGTTCTCGATGCGCCTCGCTCAAACTTAATCACTGGCTCTCACTGGCAACGTTCCTCTAGACGCCAACGCTTGATCATAAGGAGGACTTGGGTATTTGCGAGACTGTTGCCTCATAACCGGATCATCGGCAAGAGATTCGCGTTTTTTTTCCATTTTCGGTGGTTTCCTATTCTTCATTTCTGTTGTCGAGCCATATCAACAACGCAAAACAACCTAACTTATATGTCCCACTCAACATCCTAATCGAGCATTCACTTCGCTACGGCTTTTCTTAACTCGACTCTACGACTTAAACGCATCATGATAAATACATTATGGAAGTCGCCTGCCGAGCTCGATCATCAACTTCCAGGTCGTCGTGATAGTCAGGACTCCGTCATGAGCAGACTCGGTGGAAAGGACGTCTTTGTCTTCTGCTCTTCTCGCATATGGCGCGGCGCACCTAGACTCTTACTCCAAGTATCAGCCATATTTCTCACCAGTTTCCTTTTTTTCGGCATTTTACCAGATCGATTATCTGGCGGGCGGCTCGGATATGGGTACCGGGGAATATTTCCTTGGGGGAGCTATGAGCCAGAGCCTGATCGAAATATGAGGATGGTAGTGTTCGGCTCGCCTGATGTTATAGGCAACGTACATAATTCCTCTTCAAAACGCAAAGCATGGACAGAAGAGCTATGCGACGAGGTAAGACAAAGCATCCCGGTTTCTCACTCTTCGCTAACCCGTGAATAGCTCGAATGCGCTTCTTACCTATCATTCGTACCAGAGGCCCATCCAAACAGAGGTCTCATCAGCAACAACATCTACGAGCATACAGTTCAGGATCTTCTCAACACCACCAAATTCACGAATGTGCAGAAAAAGCCAGCGTTGGATTACAACTATATCGCTGCACAGTATCCTACCCCCTCCCAGGTCCCTGATCTGGCAAGCCAAGTAAAGAACTTCCTCGCAATGCCACTGCCTGAAAAGACGCCACGCGAAACGGTCTGGGTATTTAGTTTTGGAACGTGGGAAATCTGGAATATGGCAGCAATGCCAAGACAGGAATCGGAAGATGCCATCACTTCCATGGTCAGACAAATCCTTGACCAGGCCGAGATACTCTACGAACGATCACTTGACCCTACTTCTATCGCCTACTCCGATTTCTGGACCAACGCGACCGAGTCACAAATCAGTGAACTGACGGCACCCGGCGCTTTGGACAAAGTTGACAGGCGCAAGTTTGAAAGCTTCCGGATTATAGTGCCCACGATATTTGACATTTCCCTCACACCTGGATGGCAAGGTCGACAGACGCCACCTGCGCCCAACAATGTGGTCGAGCAGACACGAAACGCCGCGGAACTGACCAAATATTGGAACCAAGAGGTGGACTTTGCACTCGCCGAGTGGAAAGACAGGACAACAAAAAAGCCAAAGAGGCCGACATCAAAGACTGAAACATTAAAGAAGACTAAGAGGGCCGAGAGTGTCGAGCCTGTTGAACACAGCGAAGACACGAAAGAATCAGCGAAGACGGCATACGAGAACCAGCGGGTTATTCAGGCCTCATATCCCATGCGTAACGGGCTGCTGGTAAACGTCGACCAGGGAGTCCTTGATGCCATGACCGAAGGCGACATGGAACGTGCGGCAGTTGTAGACTTGAGAGGACATGGAAAACTGTCAGCTAACGACTCGATGCGGTTCGCTGATGTCTGGACACCATGTATCAGAGGTGAGATGGCGGATCTCACTATCAACGAGAAGGACATTACAACAGAATGTGAAATCGAGCACGACCATCTGTTCTATGACTCTTTTACGATCAGCGAGAGAGCTATGAAGGGTGTGGTTAAGGCGATTATGGAGGATGTTAGGGAGGAACTTTACAGCCAGGAAGAAAGAACAGGCTGGTTATACGGCGGTTGGTAGGTGGTTTGGGCGAAGGACTTGTCGTGTTATTTTGTTAACCATTTTTTGCATTCATCACCGGTATTGGTTGGTTGATACCCGAAACACAGAAGGAAAGCGATGGAGATGCATGTATGAATGAAGAAGGCATGAGCGGTTGGCGTTTTGGGAATCGAAATCACTTCAGTTCAAGGAAGAGGTCGCATTCACGGATAGTACATGGTACATGCGACTTTGTACCAATACAAATTAGAAACAACACAGTATCTATAGACGGAACTGAACTCCTGTATAGAGTAGTGTATGTGTCTAAATTGAGCGTTCTTAAGCATTGGCATATGGCCAGAGATTAAAACGGACCTCCCGAGACTCGAGATCGCCGGTTTCAATTTGATGATCTACCGGGAAGCGGGACGGACGCTAGCTAATAGCGGGAATATCGAGTTCAAGGTGACGGATATAATCAAAGTACGGATACAGATGGCAAGGTCGAAGAAAGGGTTAATGTACCTAGGTAGTCGGGCCCGTTCTCATTCCATTTAGGGCGCATATGCTGTGTAGAACAGTACCTGCTTGCTAAAATAGATCATGCATGTGCCATGGACTGCGGAATGAGAATCTGGGTCAGGTCAATCAATGATGGGTCTATAGAGGTCTGACGTAATACGGTAGTTATATATCATCCTTACCCTTTCGATCGATCATCGTAATATTCTTTGTTCGCTTGCAAAAGAACCGCCATGAGAACATGGATCCAAAACCAGTCACATCCATATATTTCAAGTCTTGTTTCAATAGCTTAAAGAACCCGCTGCATAGGTAGCCTGGCTACTGCAAGCCACCCTCTAACCGTCCAATCTTGGGTCATTCTTCTGGGTATAGCACCCCTCTAGCGCCCACGCGGATACTGATCCACCCCCACAAGCCACAAGCTGCCTAAGAGATCGGCATCGCTAGCATCACGCAGCGACGTCACAAGGGGAATCGCTCAGGTTGAATGGAACAAACAACGTCGCAGCTTGGCCTAGGTATTCCCTGTCAGTGATAATGTATGTATCAAACCCATGAGGTCACGAATACTAGACTAGGTAGTAGTCGGCATATTTAGGTCAGCATTTAAAATGCTTGTCCAGCAGCTCTAGGCAGGAGGGACATCTCCTTCTACTTGCTTGTGACTGAGACCTTGATTTGACTCTTTTGGCTTCTCTATCCCCTCCTATCTAGTATCTACCTACTGAGACTCTGCCTTGCGAATAAACATAAGACATTGTCTCGCTGCCTATTTAACGCCTCTTTCTTCAATTAAACATACCCTCCCCCGAAAACCTGACTCAACACCCACGCGACCTTGCGGCTCCTGATACAGCCTCACTCACTGTTCCTAGGACTCATTCTTAGCACGGGACCTTATTTGCCGCCTCGAGGCAGCTTTTGCACAACACTCTTATATAATATATATAGTTTCGACCGCACTACCGTGATTCAAGATGGAGGACAAACTAGATTTCGAACCCCGCGCATTTGCAGCCGATATGCAACTACGTACTCGAAAAGTCCGTAACTTCGATAAGGTCGAGCACGACCTGCCCGACCCTAAATCTGCTGCCTTTCAAAAGGCGCAAACCGCAGCTCTTGCAGGACCCGTCAATGTCTCAGGATGGCTTTCGCGCGTTGCAGGATGGAACCCTTTCGGCAAGGCTGTCGACGCTGGTGATATCCTGTGGCTGATGGACAACACCGCCTATCGCAACCCCAAGACCGATCAGTGGGAGGCCGAATTTGTAGCCGCCGTGTTTGAGAATGAGCCCAAGTGCCGTGTAGCGGATATAGTGTCTGGTATCGCTTCGACGCTGGGTTTGGCAGAAGATGCGGCTGAGCGTGACGTTATTGAAGAGAGGATCATTCCGTTCCTCTGGGATATTCAGGCGGCGAGAGTTTTCTGGATCGAACACAAGAAGAAGGAGATCAAGTTGGGACCTACCAGCATCAATGGAATTACGACGAGCGTTCAGCCTGTTGATCGCTCTCATAAGGGGTCGATCGTTGATGCGACAGCGCTGGTCCCCCAAGGAACCAAGGGTATCCACGATATGCAGACATACTATGCCGGACCTGAGGGTTGGGCTGTTATATCAGGTTTGTTCCCGCACCACATACATACCTAGCAGAGCTCTGCAGCTAACAAGACCTAGATGTTGATGACACTATCAAGGTCACCTTGACTAGTGATCCTCTCGGTATTCTCAAGTCTACTTTTATCGACGAGCCTACCCCGGTCCCCGGAATGCCCGAACTTCTCTCAGATCTGCAAACTTTACTCCCTCGCGATACCCCCTGGTTTTATCTGTCAGCATCGCCATACAACCTGTACCCTCTATTGCGCGAGTTCCGCGAACGCTACTATCCACAAGGCCAGCTTATCCTTCGTGACTCGAGCTGGCGCACGATAGCGGGCTTGTTGTCAGCGCTCACGATGGGAACTGAGGAGTACAAGACGGATCGTATGAAGAAGATCCAGTCCTGGTTGCCAAAGAGGAAGCTGATTCTCATCGGTGACTCGACACAATCTGACCCAGAGGCCTACGGTGAGATGTAAGTTGCTTGCTTGACTCTATGCTTTTTGCTTTTGCATGTGACTGACCTTTTATAGTTACCGCACGTTCCCAGGCTGGGTCAAAATGATCCTTATCCGCAAGGCTACTGATGTGGCTGCCATTGGTATAGATGAGAAGAACCAGCTTGAGCGTTTTGAAAAGGCATTTAAGCACGTACCAGTAGAGGCCTGGCATGTTTTCGAGGATCCGAGCGAGTGCCGAAATATTGTGCGAGATGTCGTTCGAAAGAGGGGCTAAGCGACTTGGTTTTACTGCTTGGTTGGTTGGTGGGTTACAATAGACGGTGCATACGCGTTGCTGGTTATGATTGATGATACGATTGCAAGTTTGGATAATGGATTATATCTGTTTTAGAAGAATGATTTTTGTTTTCACCAGCAGTTCCTTGGGTTTTCTCACGCACCTTACACATAAACCCTCATTGATTTCTTCCTCCTAAGCCTTAGGATACAAAAACAAACAGCCTAAGGGTCTGATATATAAACATCACAAGTTGAGGCAAGTTTCGTCTCTTATGCTTCCAGCGACCAACCGTTCCGGTACCCTGAAGCCACCCTCTCGGCATAGCCTCCAAATGAGGAATCAAATCATATTAGTAACACATGCCAGTGCTTCTCGTTGTTGCTATTTTAAGACCAGTCACTCACTCACTTCTCATACCAAGCCATCATCCTCGGAACTGGAATACGCGGTACGGTTGATATGGTCAGGAGTGTGTTGTTCGGTCTCTTCGTCTGACAGTTCCCCATAACAGTCAGAAAGAAGCCCCTTTGCATGTGTAACAGCACTAATGAGACTACGCTTGTCAGGTGATGCTTCCACCTTGATTCTCTCACGAGACCGTTTGTCCAAATCGCCTGGCACAAATATCTGAACCTGGGCGACAGGAAGAACGGATGATAGTAGCAGATGCCATATTTCAATATCGAATACTGTGGTGCCATCGTCATCAGCTTCGAAATAGAATCTCATGTTTCTTATGTTAGCAGTACCACTCGGTATTCTCAAGAACAGCTCGTAGTATTCTCGCGAATGGCACGAAAGCACTCTCCTGGTCTCATAACTGCTGAATCGGGAAGACTTGTAGCGACACCCGGCGTAATAGAGATCAATAGACTGAATCAATGAGAAATGCACAAAAAGCTCTTCAAAATACACCAAATCTTTAGGGTTGCGGAAGGATAAGATGTTGGTCTGGTAGAGAATTGGAAGACCTTGAAGATATCTGTAGCATCGTTAGACACATACGTGCATACAGGCGAGGGATAACACAACGACTTACATAGACTGACAGGTCCTGAGTATATTCATGGACAGAAAGCACCACTTGTGGTTCTTTTCTTCGTGACAGTGAGGAACTGCGCTACGCTTACGACGACAGAGGCAATGAACCCATCCTGGAGCTTTGGTAGGAGCTCCTTCTCGCTTGTACTTTTCGTCGCTACGACGAAGATGAACGTGTACGAGTTCATTCCCAAGTAGTTCGGTGAGGATCATTCGTTGAATCTCAGCAGGTAGGGTGAGCAGGGGAGATTGGCCTTGTGAGGCAGTTGGGAGTTTAAACTTGGCATCCCTTCTGAACTGCTCTGCAGGCATTAATGGAGGTGTGTCACTCCTTCTTCTGTGGCGGAACATGGTAAGCGAAGCTGAAGCTGAAATGTAGATTGAGGTGAAGGTGGAAGAGAGAATTGGAAAACCAGCCCGGTTGATGGCGAGGAGGAGTTGATAAAGGGACATGTGCATTCATCGGCAGTGGAGAAAGGGACGTGATGCCAGGGTAGGCAGGTAGCACAAACGCAAACAAAAGCAAACACAAACAACCTAGGCAGCCAGTACTTACTAGTACCGACTCGAAGCTGGCAAAAAAGCAAATGAAGTTTGGTGAGGCTTGCCATAATTTTAAAAGAGTAAACGAAACTGCTTGGTATCTTCTAAACAAGGCGAGGCGGAAATAATTGATGGTGAGGTGAATCGATGCTTTTCTAACTTTCTCCTTGCGCACTTTGTTTGTTTCTCACGCTTATGGGTACCTCATCACGGCTGTTTCGAGCTCTAAAGAGACAGGCGCTGATGAATATGTGATATATGCAAGACATGCATTTCAAGCTGCGGCTACACGCTGTTTGAGGCCGGCTGCATAGACCCGCCTTACACTAGATCCTTGTTTCCAGCCCCTGCGAGCAGACCCCAATGGATACAACGTCAAACAATCTTGACTCATTTTATACATACATTTAATACCTGTTGTGGTGGTACTCGTATATTTCTGAGCATTCAGCGACGAAATGGGAGATTTGTCCGTCTGTTTCTCCTGAACTGACTACCTAGGTAGTTAACAAGTGACAGAGTATGGAAATGTGGTTTCATTTGATAGCAGTGCGTATGAAGAGCTGAGCTGCCTACGGAAGTGTAGTTCATTTAAGCTCATTCTAATACGGTAATAAGCACGATTCGTCTCCAGTTGAAGCATGTCTAGTCTGTGATTGGCTTGGGATAAAGGAGGACAATGGTATCAACAAGCTTCAGCCAGCATTTGTCGCCTTATATTCACTTTACCGAGTAGTTTCTATGACCAACAATTGTCAAACAAACTCAAGCATACATTCTGATCACCTCCTCAACAGATTTGATATCAGTTTTTACCATGACTATGTATAGAGGTTGTGGGTCATCTTCATAATAAATAACTATAAAAATGCCAAGGTACAATCGTTGCAAGTGGACATCCTTTCTCGTAGGACATCCTCTCGTCACCTCCGCAAGCATATCAAACCATTTATGGCCACATCTTAACTTCAAAATAGCACGTTCCCCCTCCTGTCGATCTTGCGGCTTCTATAGCAGCTGAAATGTGGCAGTTGCATAGTTTTATGCCGGTACCGACGTATACCAGTCCAGCACGCCTCGCGTCCGCACCATTGCCGGCGTGTTCAAGCGTGTTCAAGAAATCTGAAAGTGACCTTGGAAGAGCTCGGGATTATCAGGCTCTTAATTGGCGGGCTTGAAGGATGATGGCAATATAAAGGTTGTGGAGGTGATATTGGATACCTGTACTTTTTGCTATTGCACTTTTCTCCCCAGAAATGCCGATTGTCAGTTCTAAGGATTCCCTAAGGAGAGGGTCCTTATTCCAGGATTCTAGGATTTCGCTTATGAAGAAAGCAAAAAAGAGAAAGCAACGTAAGTGTCAGCAAACAAAAAGGTTATCCGTGCGGCAGGAGGGAAAGGGCCGGCCAGCCTGTCAGTTGCTGAGTACCTCCATGGAAGGCAGGTAGGCATCTACAACCTTCCAACCTAAATCAAGACTTCTGATACGGCAAGAACTAACTTGACTGACTCCTGCAATCAAAAACGCGGGTAGCTAGATGGTAATCCAATTCACAGTTCAAAGTCAATGAGGATGCATCTTGAAAGAGGTAATGAAGTGTATTGCGCAACCGATTATTGCATAATATTATTATGCCCTTTCTAATGTGGACTGTAGAACAATGGCTCTTTCCACACACTCAGATGAGATAGAGTTCGTTCTCGATTTCAGCTGTTCCCAAGGTTAGTACGATAGTTGTGTTGAGGTGGCTAATGGTAGAGTGGCCAGATTTGGCTGAATATACAGCCTGAATTTTGGCCCTTTCCTTCGAGCCCTGGTTGCAAACCTGTTTCCTCCAGCCGCCTGAAGAGATTGACAGGAAATATTGTAGAGACTCCTGATTATCGAGCCTTGCGATCTAGGTTTCGCCAGCATCGAATTCTGTGCCACCGGATTGTGCTACTCCAGGAACCTCGCCATCTTGAAAATGAAGGACAACCTTGGTCCGGATACCTTCGTGAAAGCTAAGTTCCTTCTCAAACGCGCGCTTCAGAGTGGCCGGCAGGAAGAACTCAACTTTCCTGATGTCAGTTCGGCGCAGCTTTATCAGAAATAGGTCGAAGTTCATTGTGGCCAGGGCTTTGGCTAAAATTCCACGAACAGGTACATCAAAGCTTATTCGTAAGGAAATCTTGTCAGACAAGCAGGTTGGGATGGAGCCCAAATCGTACAACTTTTCAGATGAGCCATGACGCTTGGGGTCTAGCAGGTTCATTTCCGTATACTTGATAAGTCCGAAATAGTCGGAGGTCCATTGTCTGAACATGGACAAATCCATCAATCCATCAAACGCGAAAGTGTTGGTAGTATAGAGTACACTTATGCCGCTCTGGTAGCTGTGATCTGGTTAGTTTCAACATCCACTTGTATTTGCTGAACTTACGCCCATGTGCAGGTGAACAAGATGTTGATTGAAAGATAACACCATTCGTGATTACTCTCTCGCAGTTGTGCGGCGGCACATCGCGCTTGCTTCTGCATACACAGTGGTAGAATCTAGGGAAAGGTCCCTTGGGGTGGCGCTCTCGTTTGAAAGTTTGGGAATTGTGATCCAAAAACGCGATATGCACCCGGGATCCCCCAAAGAGCTCGATGAAGATTAGACGCCTGATTTCGGGCGGGAGCTTCGTAAAGAATAGTGAGCCTCTCTGGGAATCGTCATTCTTAAAGATCTTGTTGATGCTCATAGTGAAGTTTGATAAATGAGTAGTGGGAAAGGAGAGGGAGAGGTGAAAGGAGGAAGGAGGAAGGGGAAAAAGAGAAGTAGAGTAAAAAGCTGAGATCAGAGGTTTGAACATCACAAAAGCCCACGATTAAGCACTGGCGCGTCACTTCCATTACCTTTAGGTAACCTGACTTAATAACATATGGCTTTGGCTGAAGTCTTTACAGTCACTTTGCAGTGTTATGCCACCGCCCCCCTCGAGATTACTCGCGATAACTATAGGAGTTTGCGTACGCGGCCTCTCCCTTCTCTATCTCATTTCTTGCGTGTCTCTGGAATCGTTAGAATTCTTTGTTTCTCTACCCAAGACCACGGTCTTTTCCCTACAGCGCAGGAGCCTGGCTTCTCTTTCTTTGGTCAGGACCACCAGCCGACAAAAAGGGAAGGATATGGAAGTTCATGCCTTCAAAGGGTCTAATAACGTACCATATTCGTCGCTCCTTATTGCAGAGCTCGATCCCAGCATCAAACAACTCTTTAACGAACTGTTCAACTCCCAACAGATTCTCCTTACAAACATCGACACAAAGAACCTAAGCCCCAGGAAGGAGAAGGACAAGAGGGACAGCCGTTGCATATTCAAACTTACCCTGACCTAACATATATCTTACCGAATGGCTTATTGGCCAAGGCCGTCTACAAGCCAGTCTATAGTTCATATGATACGAATGTACGTCGAGCTTTCGGCCTGTTGTCATGACCAGATGGCATGATGATGTCGATATTGACCGTCTAAATGCACTCTGAAGGGATGTGTTTTCTGTTTCCCAGTCGCGCACGATATGAATGTTTTATAGCCTGGAGCAATTCCATCTTTCCGTCAAAGTAATATGCCTCACAGCCCAGGACTTTTCTAGTCATGTCATATCTACTATACATTCTGTCTCGATAGTCCGCAAAACGCTACTGTCTACACGAGTGCGCGAGCTATGCCATGAGAAAATGTGTGCCAACATAGTCTCAGGTTAGACCGTATAATACAAACAAGGGGAAAGCGGCGTATGACTTTACTCTGCCATGACATGGCCATGATCTGAATCGCGGAGCCACAGAAGCATATGTAATTGTGCGAGTGTTTATGATGCCACTTGTTGTTTTGATTGGTGTCTTTTAGTTGTTATACAAGCCATGTGATGAGGAAGTTCATAAGCCAAGAACTGCGAGCGATACTTTAGGTTGATTCTTACTTTCAGATCAAATGCTTCTCTCGCTCCAGTGGTCAGGAGTGTTTCACTACGGTAGAGCTCTGTCCCATGAGGGATCTCTGGTAAAAGTAGCTATGATATACAGCATTGTGCGTATTGAGACTATGCTATGTTGAACTATGACCCGTACAATTGGACGACTCACACTCCTTGAGATCATTTATTTACAAAAGGATCAAATGATACGATTCTTCTAGTCGCTGGTTGACCTTCACATGAAACTTACACTCCTTTAGACCGAGCCACATATGAGGCTGAATATCGGCCAACTTCCGGTCATTTCACATGCCACAGCCTTTGAGATCCTACGTCCCGTCTACTCAGTGAACAGGCATCGCAGCCTGACGAAGGACGCTCACGGATCACAGGGCTTATGATGGTGCATATGACAAGTTCAGGGACGGGCCATATACCGTTTATACATGGAGTTTTGCAAGCCATGATGCAAGCATGAGCTGTTCGTACTCCTATTGTCCGAAGATACTCAATTATTATCGAGACAATCCTTCCGCCTCTCCGGTGAACAATACATCTATCTTGTTATAGCCTCAAGACCAATGACAGTGTGGAGTGTATTGATCTGGGCCACGGGGCACCGGATCTACGTCACCTTAAATGGACTGACGCTTACATATGGACTTTTGTCCAGTCAGACAACGATCTATCTGTCGAGTGAGAGAGAGGCGAAATGCGAATAAATCGTGGGGAAATGGCGTTCGTTTGCCCTGACGACCATAAAGACAGAACGCCAAGATTGAGGTGAGGTCAACCATCGACCCCCTTGTCAGCCAGTCGATTCGTTCCGCCCTCGGAAAAGCTCGGTCCTTCAACAAAACGCTATATATTCCCATCGGTAAGACCCGGCCAAGGCCTTGCAAACAACACAGAGAATAAGAAAAATAATGGGTACGAGACCGTCATCCATCAATTGCACACAGACAGGATAACGTATGGAAATAGTTATGTAACCTTTCTTCCTAACCTCATTGTGGAGTCCGTCTGTTGTCTTCCGGTGACCGGAGCCGGAACCGGGAACAAAGAATCTACCTAATAGTTACCTGGAGAAACTAAATCGTGCATGTATTTCCCCAGAAAGAGAAGGAAAAAAGAGCCTCCTTACTAAGATTGGTAACTGTTCTAGCCAAACCTAATCTTCGCAACAGAAAAGCAGTACCTGTGAGTGAGTTGAAAAAGTCAATGCCGGTAGGGATGGCAGGGTAGAACTGGGGCCGGTTACAAGCCGACTACTAATAGTAATAGAATGCCCCCCAGTGGAAGGCTAAGGGGCCTGTTTATGAGAAGACGTGTTCATTATGGATGCCAAGTTTATAGTCGTGTGAAGCCGGTCGCTTGACATGATACTTTTCCGATTGGCATAAGGGACATCACGGCAAAGGCACGTCATAATTTAGGCAAGTTTTGTAAATGTATAAACTTTTTTTCTGGTATCAATATTTCTACCAAAAGTAACTCCTTTGTTCAACGCCGCGGTGCTCCTTGCTCGCTGTTAAAGCTTCGCAGGTAGTATCCAACTACACAGAAAGAAATGGCGTTGACGCCAGTAGATGGGAAAAGCACGGAGGTCGCAACGTTCTCCGCAGTCGGGGGGTATTCTCTGGAAACCCGACTTATTTGCTTTTTCCCGTTTTCCTCCTCTTCTTGGTGCTTAGACCAACCCCTCGTTTCCTATGACGCTCCTGACGACATAGTATTGTAGTGCCCTAAGTGGTTCTCAGACGATATGCAGTTGCAGTAAGAACTCTGTTCTAGTCTGCATTGTATGTCGATGAGATAGGTTTGCGTACCCATCCTGATATGTACCATGAATAGTCTGTCACGGTGCATGACCACTCGGCGTCCTCGTATACTATGCCGTGCATGATGTATGCTCCAGGCGGTATCGTCCTGGTTCTCGTCATACTCTGCGCGTCATTGTAGGTATTCGTTCATCCCATCCGTTTCATCCCACCGCTCCACCTATGACTCCTCGCCGGTGGCGGGAGACAAATTTAACCGAAGAGGGCAGCGCCGCCAGACTCAACAGCCTCGATCTCGGCAGCGTTGAGGGGAGCGCGGTGGAAGCGAGCAGGGAGCTCAGAAACATCAAAGGCAACACCCTCGGGAGCGTTGACAGAGCCCAGAGAGGCAGCGCTGGTGCCGCCAAAGCCAGACTTCTGAAGAGGGCCGTGCTGCTGGACGTGGTCGCGGTAGGAGCTGAAGTTCTTGTGGGAAGCGGCGGCATTGCCGTTTCCGTAGCCGGACCAAGACTCAGGGAGCTTCTCGACGCCAGAAGCGGGGTGAGGCTTGGGGGTGTGGTCGACGTTGGCTGGAGCATACACTGTTAGCTGGAGCAGGCTACGAGGGGGAAAGGCTTCATTTCTGGGCAGGACATACAAGGGATGGTTCGGGGACCGAGGAACTTGATGAGAGGGGTTCGCTCAGCATGGACAGCAGCCTGTCGGAGGGCACGAGTGGCAGAGAACATGGTGATAGTTGTATGTAGGTTGAGGTGACTGGTAGTTGGTCGGATTGTTCGGTAGATGAAGTTGTTGGGTGAATCGAGTGTGCTTGCTAAGACGATAGATACCTGTGAAGATATGAACAGAGTTGAAGGCTGAGAAAAGCAATTGAGCTTGTTAAGGAGAAGGAAGGGTTAGAGTAGAAGGTCAAGGTGGGAGAGGACCAGATTATGTATTTGAGGAATTTTTGTAGTGGTAGCCCAGCTCAGGCCAAGGTTAGGTCCATTTGTACCGCGGCGGAGCGCAAGCGCAACGCAGCACAACCTCAGCGCACTTACAGGGAAGGTCCCTAGCTCCGTCCCGTTCGGATGGCGCGAACTGGCCTAGGCACGAGCTAAAAAGTTGGAATCCACCGACAGAAAAAAAAACCTCGACTCGACAAAACAGGCCACAATTGGCAATGAATGCCCACTGGACAGGAGCTACAACACGTTACCCACCCTTCCCTTCCATGCCAGGGCTACTGCAGCCTTGAGATGTCAGTGCCCAAAAGCAAAAGCAAAGTTATGAGAGTGGGATGAGTCTCAGTGGCACAGCATACCTACGCGAATCCCGTTGACGTGGGATGTATCTGCATTACATGGGTTAAGTTAGGCCAACGTCTGGCCTGAACACCACATCCATGGCATTGCTGCAGCCTTCAGGTCCAGACAGTCTAGGGCCAAAAACTCCGCTCTCTCGCATTCGAGATGAGATTTACTTGTGACAGACAGGACAGGAAGGGCAAGGTTGCACTCTGGAACTCTCAAACAACGGACTCTTTGAGAGACTTTCGACCTTCCACGTCGGCAGATCAAGGTAGGCTGGGATCATCCACCCTCCTTTACAAACAATTCTGCATGAGTCGAGACGGACTTTGGCACCGTCGGTGGAAATACCGTCCTTAATTGCACATCACTTCAGCATGGGGTTAACGACCGGAGATGGGCGAAATGGCGTGGTTCCTGGCCTTGGATAACGGGGTTAAGCAGCCGTCTTCCAAGGCCATAGCTTATTCACCTTCGAAATGAAGAAGTGCCAGATTTCCCGAACCGATTTATTGTACCCCAGAACTACAGCATTCGCCGGCATCCTCAACCGAACCGAGAGTTGGGGTAGCTGTCTGCAAACTTGATGCTATTCACTGTCACTGCTACCCCAAAAACTTTGTTAGATGACCACCCTCTTTAACACTGCTTGCGTTCGATGCACGCGCATTTGATCGTCAACCATTTGCCGGCTCGAATCTTGAGGCACTTGGTTGGAGAAGTTTCCCCTCCTGCCCTAGTCTTACTGTCTTACCATCAAGCCACCCCTCCTCGCCGTTCCTCCGGGATTGACATCGAGAGAGACAACATAGCAGAGGCGATCTTCGTTTAACGCGCGGGGGTTTAGATATTTCCCTTTTGGGCGAGCACATTTGTCCGGGGGCCGGCGTCCGGGGGAAACTGGAGATTGTCTGGTTGGTGGAGGTGGTGGGTAGACTAATAAAGTAATGCTTCATAATTACAGCGGACAGATGGGCGCGTCTGCTAACGATGATCGTTTTACTCAAAGACGAGACGAGGATGAGTAATACTGCACTGCATCAACTTTGCCATTCACGATGCATGGGTACTGGTCTTGATAATCTGCACAGCGGTGCTCCGTGCCGTGCCCGTGCCATCCGAGCCTGGTCGTTGACGCGATCTCCCAAGAAAACAAAGGCCTCAGAAGTGCCAAAGCAATGACCATGTCAATGTCATTGCTGGACCCTACCTACGTAATTGAAGCGAGGCCCCTGTCAGAAACCAACGTTGTTGTGCGTCTGGGTCGCTTTAGCTGCCGCTGTATGCGGAGCGGAGAGGAGAGGAGCGGATCTAGGCAGATGGGCAAGCACATGGTCGAGACAGGCTAATGTCTAGCCTAAAAACACCGACAACCAAGCGCGAAAAGACCAGTGTTGCAGTTCAAGTTACAGGCAGCCCGAGAAGAGTCCTGAGAAAATGCCGAACAGCGAAGGGCAATTGGATTCAGTCGACGATACATTAGAGGAGGTTAGATTACTACCTATGGTACAATAGCCTTTGGAATAACAGTTTTCCATAAAATATGGCAATATGCAGTAGATCATGGACTCATTGTTTTATTAAAATGATACACAAATCGTAAGACGTGGCATTGATTTTCTCAATCCTTTACGAAACTGAAATGTTGGTCTTGGTGTTCTGGTTGTTGAAAATAAAAAAGTTGATATCTCTGAATCAAGATGCCTTTCGACCAATCCCATGTCGAGAACTGGCTATGACAGATTATGATTACACCTGGTTTATAGGCAGTGGTACGTACCGATGCCACCCCGGCGCCTGAATCTCATCGATTCTTCTTCACCAACCTGCTTAGTGAAAGGTTGACAGAATTATGGTGAAAATGGTAGGAGAGTCCGAAGTAAATTAGGTAGGCATGCTTTTCCCTTCCAAATCTCGAGACCTATATATCACACCTGATTTTGATCTGTATAAAGCGATAGATTGAGTGAGAGATATGGTATGTCACTCCGATACTTGCCTGTATGAATTTCAACGTTATCACAACCAAATTGATTCCTGCATGAATAAGAAGGAAGCCTCGCGTAGTATTTCCAAAAGGCCCGAACTCCACGGCAACCCCAATCTTCCATTCTGTTTCGAGTTCCAGATCAACCTTTCTTTCTCTCGAGTTGAGTGGCTGTGGCTTACACCGGGAGCCGGCATCGGTGGGAGAAGAAAAGGCGCCTAGAGAACCCTTGAGTCTGTGCTGTGTCATGGTGTCGTTTCTAGAACTGTGATTGGCCTCGATGAATTAGCTTATTTTGCGCCTCACATTACTTCCGCTCCGTGCACTTTCTTATCCTCTTAGGGTAATCCCGCTTGCACGTGAAATCTGAGGGAGGAGCTCCTCTGCGATTTTGTAAAAGCTGAGGTCGAATCTCTACTTTTCATCTTTTGGTTTTGTATGGGGGATGACTTTGTGTCTGCCTGCCTATTTGATACCCTGTGCTTATTCGGGATTTGGAATATGACCTCAACTTGAGAGTCTGTTTACATTTTGCTCCAGAAAATTTGATGCGTCCTGAGCATTGGGAAATTGGAGGTTTCGCCATGGTTCGAGTTGTCTGAGATGCCTCTTCCCTACATTCCTAAACAACCTCATCTATCCTCAAAATAGGGCAAATTTGCAGAATTATCTGTGTGCTATGGACTGCTCTGCTTCCCCTCTAGACTGATAAGATAACGACGCTCAGCCAATCAGCACTCTCCAATTCAAGCAAGCACCCTCCGTTTGGGGAAACCGGCCAGTATCGGCCAATCCCCTGTAAGCTTTTGCAGAACTCACACTTGGATCAAGGTCCGTGTGGTCCCAATCCCAGTTTGACCCCTCTGTAACTCGGAATTGATTTGCTGGGTTATTGTTCTGTGATAGGTCGGTTGTTTAAGAAACCTTTGCTCAACCTCGATCTTTTCTAAACAACATGTCACAACGCATTCCTCTCCTCTTTCGTCAACTGGCAACCAATTGACTCCTGCTCCGTACTACTGTTACGGCGAATACAGCTTATGGAGAAATCAACTCTCTGGCGAACTTGATCGAGCGTGAAGATAGTGGCTATACGCTCCACGATCCCTAACGACCGTTATATTCTTTGATGAGACAGGTCAAGTAGAGTTGTGTAGGCCCTACAGTGCCATGTGTATTTGGATCCAGCCCGGTGGTGAATTAGACCTTCAAGTCTCGTGTTGAATGTTTTGTCTATCAAGTCAGACTATTCTTCCCTTATTTAACCTTAGGTAACTACCTATTGGGGTCTGGGCATTCTTATAAGCAAACATTGCCTACTAACTGAGTGCATGGGTAAGTCATGAGTATGTCTCCCACGAGCCTTGGAATATGACATGTCCATAGCCTCTCCTGGACATTGAAACATAGCGGATACTTCGCATCTTGTCGCAAGTTTACAATCAAGGCTGTGCAAAATAAGAAGCTAAATTATCGCAAGTCCACAAAACCACAAGGATCTTAATCTTTTGAATTCTCTAAGCAAAACTTTTCTTTCGTCACATCGTTTATCCTCTTTACCTCAGTGAATGAACCGACATCTACATCAAACACGCGACCTGGCGACTGCTGCACAGATCTGATGAAGCAACCTTGACTCGCGTGGACGCTCCAACCCATGTATAAGCCTCCACGAGCCACTCATACCACACCTTGGTATCGTCCGTTTGACGCCACATACTAACCTCGAGCTCAGTGTCAGCTGGGAAGTAAAGTGGTTTCTGTGATGCTGTTAGTGTATGCCATCCTATAACAATAGCGATAACTCACCTTGAGGGGGAAGAAGATGGGGAACCACGAGATCATGTCCTTGCTCTTGTCATCGATACGCTCAGGATGTGTGCTAATCTCAATCTTCGCGCCATTGTTCTCGGGAATTTGAGACTCATACAATGTCGACTCAAAGTATCCAGCCAAACCATGGGTAACACCCCTTGTTCGGCAGACGAATGTGAGATGGCAGTACCGCGAGTTGTGGTCGTTGGCACCAGCAGCACCAGCCATGCTACCACCGCCTCCGCCAACAACGCCACCTGATCGCTTCGCCTCTAGAGCAGCAAGCGACGACTCGGGAATAGGATGCGAGAACTCCCAAGCCTCTTGGAATCGAGGCTTGTTAGGCACCCGCTCGGCAACAAAGTCTAGAGCGAAAAGACGGACAACCCAAGGGGTATCAAAGGCATTGGGGTCTCCGGGCACTCGTGAGAGAATATCGGCGTGGATCTTGGGTGTTGAGATAGGACTCATGTGAGCTGTGTAGCTACTGGGAATCGAGATACCGTGAGGGGTAGACATGACATGCTGGATACCATCAAGACACTCAGGCGACAGCTCATTGTCGCCAAAAGAACCGAGGAGTTCAGAGATGAGGATATCAACCTTGCCGTAGACAGGTCCATTCTCGTCTTCAGAGACGACGGGACCCTTCCAAGCACGCATGTCAGTCTTAACGACCTTGACTTTGCCGCCCCAGACAAGCTCGTTTTGGCGTAAAAGATAGACGTAGGCGTTGGGGTTCTTTTCAACAGCCCACATATCGATCGGCACTCCAGCATCTGAAGATGCTTTGAGGGCTCGAGTGACAAGGGGACCACGACCTGAACCTGCAACTGCAACGACAACCTTGCCGTCCTTGGAGAGAGGCTTCTTGAGCTCCTTCCACTCTGTGAGGGCCTCGAACACAGCAATCTCATACTGGCTATATTTGACTGGGTCTCCTTCAAAAACCTCGTACGTAGCTGACTCAAGGTTGTCGGACAGTGGCTGAAGAGGTGACTGCAGCCAATCTTGGAAGCTGGTCAGGGTAGGGCTCTCGAGGTAGGTGAATGGAGGTTGCTGGTCCTCGAGCCATCGAAGGTAGGAGATGTAGTCGTTGGTCTTGATTTGGGAAGCTTGTCCCTTGGAGGCCTGGTTCTGTGTCTCTGCTTCGGAGAGGCTGGGGAACTCATCCTGGGAAGTAGACGGAGCTTGAGGGCTGTCCTTGAGGTGGGAGACGTCAGGACCAGCGTCGCAAAGAAGGATCCAGGGGACGTTCTTCAATCTCATGTACGAGAAGATGAGATTCTGGTGGTGCTTGGATAGCGAAGGGAAACCAGCCTTGTTGGCCTGGAAAGTGGATGGGCTGAGAGTGAGGTAGTGCAGGGGTTCCGCGAACCAGCGGTCCTGAAGGTCCTTCTCGGGCATCACACGAGGGATTTCCAAAGCTTTTCGAAAGGTCAGTATCGATCAAGGACAATGAGGGGTTTAATTAACTTACAAACGAAGAGTCTAGTGTTGTAGTTGCAAACACTGCGGACATGATGCCATGAGTCCCATGCAGATAAAAGGTCGATTTCCTTTCCTTCAGTCTTGGTAGGGGTCTTGGTATCAAGCGAAGAAATGTTGGCTTCCTTTGACTCTTGAACAGGTTCTCGATACATGGGCATCTGGATCAAAAAGGTCAGGCGGTTGCCAATGGTGAGAGCTTCCTCAACAGCACGAGAGTACTGGGCAAGGCTCTGGTTCCCACCATCAATAGAAGCATCCTGTCGAGGCCCAGGGATGATGATGCTGCGTACACCACAAAAGTTGGCGTAGTTGATCTCGACGTTGAGTACTTGGCGGGAGATGCTGGAGATGATGGGGTTAGAAGAGCCAAGGTCGATCCAGGGGCTGATGACTGCAGTGTAAGTGTTGACAGCAGCGCAAGGAAACAAACTTGTGTCCTTTGTGGTCAGAGGAGGCAGAATAGGCTCTGCTCGTGAAACAGTCGCCGTAGTGGTCGGCTTCTCACCATTATTGGAGAGGGTAGAGAGGTGATCAGACACTAGCGCAAAGACGCGGTCTCGGAAGTGAGTGTTTGTGATGGGAGTTGTTGCAAAGGCCAGCTATCCAGAGAGTCAATTGATGGTCCCAGGTAACATCACAATACATGAACAAGAGCGCTTCTATCGGCTACCTAAGGCCATTGCCGTGGATTATATGCGACTTACACCATGATTGAGCAGATGACCATACTGTAAATCAGTGAGGGGCTCGTTGCTGTTCGAGTTGTGGTATCCGATATGGAAGCTAGGGCGCTGAAGACCGAAGCCATCGGACATGTCGAAGCTTGCGTCTTCGGAAGCCATGGTTTGTAGATATACTTATCTGAAGTTGACGGATGTGGTTGTTTGCAGCTACCTTAGCCCAAGAAAAGCAAAGCAGTAAAGTTGAGATTTCTGGTGGTGGAGTAAATTCACCCCGCCAAAGCTTTAGTTGTGCGAAGTGGGATGGATGGTCAGGTTTCAAAACTGCTAGTAAGGGAAGAGGAAGATGTCGTGCCAAGATATAATGAGTATCAGAAGGAGGCCTTGCTGATATATAAAGACACAAAATTGTCTCTTTCCAATAAAGGTATCAACAGTTTCTGAGTGTTGGTGTTGCAAACTCACTCACTCTTGGAAGGAAGAGCTGATGATTTTCACGACAGAGGACCCTGGAAGTGGGCACAGTGTATGCTGTCATGGAAGGATACGTAGTAGTTAGTATATCTGCGCCTGCATTAAGACGGAGGAGAATTGACAAGTAACATTCAGTTTGAACTGCTATTTTCTATTTCAAATCATTTATAGAACATTATGACTACTTTCTCGAGTTTTGACATTCTTGTATTCAATATGTCTCTGTATTACAAGCACAATCAAAAACGTTACAGGTTGCAACGTCTATTAGGCATAAACCAGTATATAAGCTCATCTTATACACTGTGCAACAAGGATGCTTATCGATAAGCATCCGCCTTACCAGTCCCGCCAAAATTTTCCAGCAAAAACGAACCGCCAAAAACACCACGGCCTTTCTTCTTCAGCCTCGCCACTATTTTTCTCTCTTTTTCCCTCCTCCTACCCCTTCTCGCTTTGTCATCAGCGAAACAATGTCTGACGGTATGGGAGGAAAGCGAACAAGCGCCGACGCCGACGAGTCAACTCGAAAGAAGGCCAAGAAAGAAGGCGGCGACGACGAAAAGTACAACCCTTACCTTGCTCACATGTATGACAACGGGGACAGCAACGGCCATGGCGAGGAGCCTTCTCCCGACTCTCCCCTGGCCGGCATGAAGCGACAGCAAACCACTGCCCAGCAGGCCTCCAAGGCTGAGGATTCAGAGTCGAATCCCTTTACCGGCCGACCGCATTCGCAGAAGTACTTTCAGATTCTCCAGAGCCGTCGCGATTTGCCCGTGCACAAGCAACGCCAGGAGTTTCTCGACAAGTACCACTCGACACAGATCCTCGTCTTCGTCGGTGAGACTGGTTCTGGAAAGACCACTCAGATCCCTCAATATGTCGTCTACGACGAGCTACCTCATCTCACCGGCAAGCTCATCGCTTGTACCCAACCGCGTCGAGTCGCCGCCATGTCAGTCGCGCAGCGTGTCGCAGACGAAATGGACGTCACTTTGGGTGAGGAGGTCGGTTACAGCATTCGTTTCGAGGACATGACGGGTCCCAAGACCATGCTCAAGTATATGACTGATGGTATGCTTCTGCGCGAGGCCATGCACGACCACGAGATGTCTCGCTACAGCTGTATCATTCTCGATGAGGCTCACGAACGTACCCTTGCGACCGATATCCTTATGGCCCTGCTCAAGCAGATCTCCATGCGCCGTCCCGACCTCAAGATCATCATCATGTCTGCTACTCTTGATGCTCAAAAGTTCCAAAAGTACTTCAACGACGCGCCTCTGCTCGCTGTCCCTGGTCGAACCCACCCTGTTGAGATCTTCTACACCCCTGAGCCCGAGCGCGATTATGTCGAGGCTGCCATAAGAACTGTCCTTCAAATCCACGCTTCGGAGCCAGAGGGTGATATTCTACTCTTCTTGACTGGTGAAGACGAGATTGAGGACGCTTGTCGCAAGATCAGCCTCGAGGCTGATGAGTTGATGCGGGAGGTTGACGCCGGTCCTCTCGCCGTGTACCCTCTTTACGGTACTCTGCCTCCTCACCAACAGCAGCGTATCTTCGACAAGGCTCCTGCACCTCTTCGCAAGGGCGGTCGCCCTGGCCGTAAGGTCATCATTTCCACCAACATCGCCGAAACCAGTTTGACCATTGACGGTATCGTGTACGTCGTGGACCCCGGTTTCAGCAAGCAGAAGATTTACAACCCTCGTATCCGTGTCGAGTCTCTTTTGGTCTCGCCCATCTCCAAGGCCTCCGCCCAGCAGCGAGCCGGTCGTGCTGGTCGTACGAAGCCTGGAAAGTGTTTCCGTCTCTACACAGAGAAGGCTTTCAAGAAGGAGCTTATTGAGCAGACGTACCCCGAGATTCTGCGCTCCAACCTTGCCAACACAGTTCTGGAGCTCAAGAAGCTTGGTGTCGAGGATCTTGTCCACTTCGATCTTATGGACCCTCCTGCTCCTGAGACTATGATGCGAGCTCTTGAGGAGCTCAACTATCTCGCCTGTCTCGATGATGATGGTGAGCTGACCGCTCTCGGCAGCATGGCATCAGCTTTCCCTCTGGATCCCGCTCTGGCTGTCATGCTCATCTCCTCTCCCGAGTTTTACTGCTCCAACGAGATTCTTTCCATCACTTCCCTACTATCAGTTCCCCAAATCTTCACTCGCCCTGCCAACAACCGCAAGCGCGCAGATGAGATGAAGGCGCAGTTTGCTCACCCCGACGGAGACCACCTGACTCTGCTCAATGCCTACCACGCCTTCAAGGGCCAGGCCACATCGGACCCCAACAGCGCCAAACAGTGGTGTCACGAGCACTTCCTCTCGTTCCGACATCTCTCCAGTGCCGACAACGTCCGCGCTCAGCTCAAGCGCATCATGGAAACCCATGGCCTCGAGCTTGTATCGACGCCATTTGAGGACAAGAACTATTACACTAACATCCGACGCGCACTGCTGGCTGGTTTCTTCATGCAGGTCGCCATGAAGGAGAGCTCTGGCAAGCTATATCGCACTGTCAAGGATGATCAGGCTGTCTTGATCCACCCCTCAACTGTTCTCCGTACCGAGTTCGACTGGGTTCTTTACAACGAATTTGTTCTGACATCAAAGCAATACATCCGTACATGTACAGGTATCCGACCCGAATGGCTACTGGTAAGTCGTGTTCCCCCAAAACCGATGCTTTTTCCACCATGCGAATCATGCATCCTCAGTATCATACATTCATGCTAACAACCATATAGGAAATTGCCCCCACCTACTATGACATCGATAGCTTTGAGCAGGGCGACGTCAAGCGCTCTCTTGCGCGTGCTGCAGAGAAGAAGCGTCGCAAGGAGGCCATGAAGGCTGGTAGATGAAGCACTTCCTGCAGGAACCCATGAGTGATGGAACTCCCGAGCGTCGGTCATAATCCATAAACAGATGGGTATTAGCAAGGATTGGAAAGGCAAGGGATCTATCCTCGTTGCTTATCCAATGCTTAATCCTCCCATGTACGCGCGGGAGGCGACCCTCCATTTCGGCGGCTCGGCCTTGCATGGGATTCATGAAAAAAAAAGACGAATATGTTTCCTGGAGAGTGGAGGACAAGAGGGTTGTGGATCAACTCGACAAGAATTCCCCGCCCTTGTTGACCCCGGTCTAGATTCCTGCATTCTGATACTTTGACTGGTCGACCACGGCGTTTTATTTGCATCAGCCACTTGTTCTATGGTTGGCTGGTCGGTTTGGTTTGTTTTTCTGCTTCAACTCGTCGTCGTGCCCCTCCTCGTTTGGTCCAAGGTTTCCTCTACTTTACCTATTTGGTATTAGAGTCCTGCAGCACCGTTAGATTGCCAAGGAGGGTGTGAGCAACTGTAATGCAGAATGTGGGCGTTTTTGGAGTGTTTTACTCGTGCGCATTTTCTTGGTGGCACTGTAGAAGGAGAAAAGAGACGACAAAGATAACCCTGGAACGGACTAAAACTGGTGATCGATAGAGGTCTAATGTTAGCACACCGGCAATATGTCAAAGATAGTTGAATGATTGAGACATTGTCAGCAAATCCAGGCACTGGCGCAAATTCTGCAGCACTCATGCTTATCTAGTACCATGCATAATGCCTCTTCTGGCTCGCTGAACCATCTGGCTTTGACCTGAAAGCATTGTTACCTCTTTCCTCGAGGCTCAACTCGGCCAGGTATGTAGATATTTTAGTTGTCAGCATAGCTTGGTTCACGATAGTACATACGTCAAGATGAAATACTCAACGACGCTATGTAATGCAAACACGGGCATATTGACAAGTAGACAAGGCATCCTGGCTAGGGAAGTGCGGGCTGCAGATCCGTCTCATTGCAAGTAAGATGCAATCTGAACCTTGGTTGAACGGGTTCAGTTCCAGTTTTTCGCTTTCGTCTCTTTTTTTTTTGCATAGTATTTTTTTAATCGGAGTTTTCTCGCGTAATCTACTTCCCTACTTAAGGGCGAGCAGCTATCCCGGTGTGTGTGTGCCCATGTCTGCTAATCCTGGATGAGCATGACCAGGGCCTGTCAATGTCAATGCAAGAGGGTTGGCAGGCCCCCCTCGTGTCAATCGATTTATGTGGAGGCGAGAGATCGAAGGAAAAAGCAAAAAAAGAAGGAAGAGAAAAGAAAAGAAACGAGTTACATACGTGGGAACGTTCCCGGAAACCAGACACCTGGGTGAAGTTAGTAAGAAACAACATCCTGACATTGGTTCGTGTCTTAAAACCTCATTAATGAGAACCTAGGTTGCCAAGGGTCCGCGACGCCTCAACTGTTCCCCATCAACTCCATCTCGATCACTTACCGGCACGAGTCAGGGAGAAACAAAGTAGTCGAGAAAGTTGAATCAATACAAGTCTGCTTATCAGGTCCAGGTTAGTTAATAGGTTCCTTCACACAGCAGCAAGCTGATACGAAATTATCATATATGCAAGTCCCTTCCGAAAACAATATCTCATCCAGCTATGAAAGAATCACGATAGATAGGGATGAGCATGTACGAGATCCAAGATGCCAAAAGAAACCAATGTTGAGTTGTCGGTTCCACTTAAGAAAATTCATCTGTTGTCGTACAGGCAGGCTGCGGCTTCTGACTGCCGGTGAGGCCACTGCTTTTCTGGGTCATCCAAGTCAGTAGTGACTGGGTAGCTCTGGGTCAGTGTTCAACAATAAGAGAAGGTAAGCGCCACAGTGATGTGCATCAATCCTACCTATTAATGATAATCGGGTTATTGTGGTGGTTTGGAACCTAAAGCTTGCAGCCTCCGAAAAGCAAGGCCTGCCAGAGCCCGAGATCGCCTAACAGTACAGCGTTGGAAGGAAACTGATCTAGAACACCACGTCCATATTAGGACGGTAGTATAGAATAAAAATAGTAAAGAGTGGTCCAAGTGAACTGTCATGGAGACCTGGAAAAGCACCAGTGGCTAATAAACCCTGACTTGCCCCCAACAGCTTTCTGCCTCCAAGCATATCTTGTCATGCAAAGAAGTAATCCAGCTTGAGGCTAAAGATAATACAGTACCAGAAGATTGTGTATAGGAACATCGCTGTAACCCGGTGTGTCTGTTGGGTAGCCGAACATCATGGTGATGCATTGGGGGTGCGGAAGGAGGCAAGATTACGCACAAGTAAAAAGGCGTTAAGATGGTATGCTCAGTGACGGGTCAAGTTGTTAAATATGCATATCGCACGGTAGTTTGGAATCTTTCATAATGAATCCTGCTTTTCTCCGCAGTCTTCAACGGCTCCAGTCAGGGACTGTGTTCAAGAAAGGCGGATCTGCGAATGGAGGCGCCGGAGGTCATCGGTGATGCTCAACTGGACGTTGCAGAACCGCGGGGCGATCCGAGCCCTCCGACTAGGGTGGTAATCTCGTTGAGAATACGGATAGTCTGATATCTTTCAATTGTCTCATGATAACCGGGTAACTAACCAACCACCAACGAGATCTGTGTTTCTTCGAAGCACTTGGTGCTTTGTTAAAAGGACAGGACACTGGCTGTTGATAACTCTGGACGATATCGCTGAAAGAAGCGAATGTCGTCGCAACATCTGGTCCACAGTAAGTCAATAAGTGCTGTTGATAGTAGTTACCGTGTCGAGATATACGGTTTTAAGCGAAACTGTGGCGCCACGCGCTTTGTGGATCACGTCCCTTGAGCAGAATGTTTCTTTTTTGCTTTTTCTGCCTTTTTTGCTTTTTCCCGCCCTTTCATCCCAGATACTTACTGGCTGGGCCGCATTGGCATCGACCCCAAAATGTTCTAAGAACGTTTCTTTTTCAGCCTCAAAGATGCCATCCCCACAAAGTCCCTGCTTCGAGGATTCCATAACATGAGACCAATATAATTTAGCAATATGGCCTGCTTCATACTTGAACATGCCATGGTGCGTCTGATGTCGGGCTTCTTGTCCTTGCTCAATCTGTGGCACGATACATGGTGGTATCTAAAGACCACAATAGACCAAGCGTTGATTATGGGCCTGTAATCTGGGTGGCTTCGGGTCGTGGCGTCGACTGGCCCAAAGACCTCATCGCATATCCAGATACGTACAGCACGCCCCTCTCTGTAACTGTAAAGGGCTTCTTGCCCTGGTGCGATATGCGGCGACTGTGATTGCCGTGGATCTAGGGGCTTTCTTGGACGTGGACCACGGACGGGGGAATCATCGTGCATCGTCTCAGACAAGGTCAACGCCGAGAGGGATGCACATAAACTCGGTATCATTGGATATTGTCGTGACGGGAGGCACGTTTTTTTCCCCAGACAAGAGCGACACGCCCTTGTCAAGTCTAACCTCACGCCATATCCGCCGGACGCTACTCCTGTTAGAGCTCTCGTCCACACCTAGGTATGGCCCCACGTCTCGACAAACCACAGGTCGTCTAAGTTGCCTTCGCGACGACCCATACCATCTCATCCTATTCATCCTATTGCTTCGCTTCTCAGGATGGGCGGATGCTGTCATGTAGTAGCAGTAGCAGCAACATATTGAACCGGAGCCACAGCATCTGAATTCCGCTAAAGCCTTGCAGTGATAACTACCTCTGGTCTAGACTAGATAGTCATCAGCCAAGACCGCCTGATTGTCAATCGTACTTTGACAACAGGCGTTGTCAATGATGTACCATCTTTCAATGTTGGTTGCTCTTCGTCGCCGCCGGTGTAGAACAATATGCACGACTTCCTGCGTATGCAGAGTCCTACATGTCGTTTTCAAAAAGGTGTCTGCAGTTGTCTTGCGGAGCTCACAGGGGCTCCCTGTCTGTCATCACTATGGATGGATTGGTGTGGTCCCCACTATATCGCATCTTTATGTCCAGCGGGTGTCATCAATCAATGCCATTTTGCATGGCATTGTAACGCCAGCTGGCCATTCGCCATAGACTTTAGCTGTACCCAAGACGTCAGTGTCCGTGTCTGTGTCTGTCAGTAGTGCTTCAGTACAAACTTCTGATCATGCCAGTCCATTCCCACATGAAGCTCCGCTATGCCCTAGGGATCCTTTGTTGGCCTTCTGCACTTCAGCAGTAGTACAGGGACATCGTTCGACCCTTTCCCCGGTTGAGTCCACTCCCCATGCTAACAATCGCATTCACGTCACTTCCTCCCAATGCATAGTAGCTCATATAAGAAGCTCTGCATCTGCCTCTGTTTCTGTTTCTGTCTCTGCCTCGCATTTCATTGTCCATCAGCCTATTGATTCACATCTTACCTTGCCGAATTCTCCCTGCGCGATACGACCTTATCTGCATCCATCATCATCAAGTACACAATGAGCGGAGCTGGCGGCTTTTATAAGTACAGATGCAAGTACTTCTATACACATAACTGTCCCAACTGGGTTTGGGTGAATAACGCGCCTTGTGCATCATGTCTTGTAAGTCAAGCTGCTGTTGCTGGATGCACTAATTAGAGCTTTGCTGACATGTGCCCTAGGCCGATGGACGCGACAACGAAGGATCTGCTCTCCCAACCTGGGGGCTTCCACGAGACATTGTTGTACCACAAGTACTCGATGGAGTTCTTCAATATACCCTAATGGAGCTTGTAGCTCCTTCAGAACCCGGCGACGACTGGACACTTAGGGACAAAGCCAACCGACCTCCACCATCAATTCCTGTAACGAGCGCCATGCCAGGTATACCGGGGATTTTGGCACAACACCGGTTTTGAGAGTCAGATCGAGGTGGCCCTTGAGGCATACATGAGCGCTAGCCTTTGAGAAGTTCTTTACGATTGGGCGGTAACAGGTGGAAAATAATCATCGATGAGAAAAGTCTGAACTGGACTGTTTAGTGCGGCAACACAGAGACGGATTGGGATGCCTCTCTTGACCGCCGACCATATTGCAACGCGCCATTGGGCGTGTGCAGTGTACGATTTCTAATTGTCTGCGACGCTCGACATTGGATGGAGCGGGAGATTGGTGGCTGGAGTAAGACCGCGAGTAAACAAACCCCCGCGAGATACCCATGTGCTGCGTTTGAACATTTCTGGAGACGGGGGACTCCATTTTGGACTTGTCTTGATTTTTGGGTGGCTTTTTTCCTCTTTTTCTTCTTCTTCTTTTTTTTTTTTTCCGGGATAGCATAAAGGCGCAAGAGAGTGTTTACTGGGTATAGGAGCAATTGTTCTCTTTGTGGCCATCTTGGAGCTGGAAAATTGATTTTCTGACCCTCTCTCTTTGAGAGAGACGAGGCAGTTCTCGATTCCATTTGTGGACATTCGTTCCAAGCGCAAATGATATGTGATATGAGGCTCAGGAGGCCGGGTGGTGGAAGAGTTAGCGGGTCGAGAAGGTGTTCTAGGCACCTGAGATTCATATCAAGGTATGGACTCAGGCGTTGCGGACAGGCATGACAGGCAAGACAGGGTCGTGAGATGTGGTGTGCCTCGGAAAAAGAGCTCGTCTGATAATCCTTGTTCGGCTGCGATACTATCAGTCAACCGTTGTTTGTCTCAGGATGAAATACCCCACCGATAAAGATCTGCTTGCCTAATGTATATATTCGACAAAGAGCTAGCTGGCTATTCCAGAGTCTGAGCTCTAGAATAGCAAACTAAGGTGACTTCGGAGCACACGATGCTCAGCACCAACACATGGACCGTACCTAGTTAGGGGGCGTCTGGAGAAAAGGCCAAGAACCGCAGCTGAACCAGATTTCTTAGGTAGCCCTGTGATTGCTGAGGTCGTAACAAGCCATGGCGCCTACTGTTCAAACGGTAGACTTTGCTTAAAAGGGACTAGACACAACGGTTTCCAGTTTCCACCATGCTCCACGTGCCTGCATCTTGTGAGGGTGGTGCCAATGAGTTGTTAGGAAGTCTTGCCGGCCAGATTGCAGAAATGAGCTACTGCCGTTGAAGAGAGTTTGGTCAGAAAATATTGCTGCGGCCTCGCCTAGTCACACTCCCGCAGGCTGAACGGGCCGTCCGGGTCTTCAACCAGGGAAACGGATGAGGGCATTTCCATGGATGACAAGCCGCGTAGGCGCAGAGATGAGATGAAGGCACGGGCACGAGCACGAGCATGAGCGGGCACAGGCCACAGATCCGATATGCTGTGCAACCATGCGGCTGGCTTTGAATTGACTGCGGACGAATGTACAGTATACGTGTGTACCTGCTTCAGTGGAGCAGACCGAGTGAGATTGAAAAGATTTGGAGCCCGTGGTGGGGACCTACCTACCTCCGGTAAGTATAGGTAGTAGGTAGGTATGGAGGTTGGTGGTACCTACCAACTTTGAGGCAATGCAGTGTAATGTAATGCAATGATGCTTCAAAGGCTCTCTTTCCCTTTCCAATCAATTTGAGTATAGCTACTTTTGTAGGTTAGTAGGCTGCAGGAGAAGCAGGTACCCTAGGTAAGTTGTTTCAATTGAGAAAGCGCTTAGGGAGCTTGTGTGGGGTCTGCAACTTCCATACCTCACCTCACTTTTTCATCCCCGTTCTTGCTACAGTAGGTACCTAGGTAGTAAATAAAGAGAGCTCCCTTCCATGTTCCAGGAATATCCATGTTGCAAGCATTCATTACACGGCAGCTAGATACGCTAGTCTTTCCATACCACCATGACCCGTTATCAAATAGGATACGAGCCGCTGTCAACTGGCTGATCAGGGGTACCTATGGAGGTAATCATAGGTACCTATCCACTAGCGCATGTCTTTACCAGTTTTTTTCAAGGCCTCAACTGTCTTGTGTCTCGCTGACCTTGACCGAGTTCCTTTGAAGAATGCCGATGAGCCCAGATTGGATAGACTCCCTTCTAGAAATAGCAATGCATACTAATATTGGTTGGTACCTTAGTAGTCTATATACACCATATCTCGCTAAGATTAACGACTAGGCAGCCTCAATGTCTCAGCTACGCGGATGGCAATTGTTATCCCATTACAGAGTAGAGGGTACAGATAGGTAGTCCTTGAATAAAAACAACGACAAGTGGCACACACGATCAAAATCCGTCAAGTCTTGAGAGCTCCCCCCGACTGGGTCCTGAGCTAAGCATCATCAAACATCCGTGTTGTTCCGGCACTTGGATCATACTTCCGAAGTACAAGCAAGCGAACAAACAACCTGATCTTGGCATAAACCTTGTCCCTTCTAGTCCTCCTCTTACAATGTTACCTTGATGCAGACCAGAGATATCAGATCTTGAGACGGTTTGCCTTACATCAACCCATTATCTATAACCTGGCCTGAGTACTAAAATTACAACGGGATGGCCCCTAAACTATGACCTTATAATCTTCGGCTTCTGGAAGTTGGGGGCCGGGACAATTGAAGATGTGAAAACTCAGCTAGCTTTGAAACTGGACCAACAAACAAGCCACCTTCTCATGTCTTATTTCAGCTCCTAGTATGCGTATTGGCTTGCACTTGGGTCAGGAGTATGCGCCATCTGGCCATTCTATCTTCACAAGACCGGAAATCGCCGTCTACTGTATAATTCTGCTTTGTATTCTTGCAGCTAAGTTTGATACAACACTATACACTACAACGTGACAATACGTAACAACATCTCGACATAAATTAATTTCTTCATTTGTTTTTCCCCTGGCGTCATTTTCTTAAATACGAGCCGGGTTAGTATGGATGCGATCTATCCTAACCTCGTACGATATCTCTCCACTAACACCTGAAAAGGGCATTCATCTACCGGCTGACGTGCTTTGTTAGGCATCTCCTAAGACCATCGACAAACGGAAATTGCTCTGGTCAAGCGATTTGCTCATCGAAAGCCCTTATTGGGCGCCCCAAAGACATGCTCGTGTCGGTTCGGACTACAAGTTGGGCTGCCCTGTACCTAGTTCTACTTTGGGTACAATGGCTATGCTTGAATTCCGACAGATCTCAAAATTCATGAACCAAGACGTGTTCTGACGAGTCACTTGCACTAGAGGAGACTCAGTATTGATTTGTATCTCCCAGGCTTCTTTCAGAAACCATGTGGGAACTTTTGCTGCAGTACTGTATGCCCCAAGGAGCAAGTGTTGTGCGTTGTAGTTATTCGACATGTCGTAAATCATAATTATATTAAGATATGAAGATCATATAACCCTCGAGTAACTCCTTTCCAACTCATTCCATCTAAATCATCATCGCTAGGCCAACAGCCATCAGTCCCGCAACGACCATTCCCAACTGAGGGCTAACACTGCCCGAAGCCGCATTGTCGTCATTGCTCAAACCAAAGGGCAGACCCTGGTAGTCAAAAGTGACGTTTTGCTTAATTGAACTGTTGTAGCATCCTCCGTTGGCAATGTCCAGGTTGGCAAGGTCATCGGGCACGTGGAAGAACATGTAGTTCTTTTGAGGGATGTCCTTGAACCCCTTGGTGTTGTAGGGGAATTTGTCTCCGTTGTCTGTCGAGCTCGTGTTGCGCAGAAGAATGCATTGCACTTGACCTGGATAGTCCTTGTACAGAGCTGGGTAGGCCTTCATCACGTCAGAGTTGGATGTATCAGCGACGAGGATGAATTTGCGCTCTGGGAAGGTCTGGAAAACTTTGTCAAGCAAAAAGCGACGAATAGATAGAGTTGCTGAGACATCAGAGAAGTTGAGAGGGCGTGTATCGAATGAGCCGAGAGGGTAGTTGTTGTAGATAAAACTCATATAGTTTCGTGTGACTTGCTCAGGTGTGGTCGTGAGGTAGTGGAAGTGCAAGTCGTTCACCGAAGACGACCAGTTCGCATAGATTTTGGGCATGTTCATCCAGGGCGTGAAGGGTCGAGCAAAGGTGTTGAGCAGACCCTCCTTCGGCTCGTAAATCTTTGTTACCCGCAAGATATCATCGATGTCTGACACAATAGTAATGCCCTTAGGAGGGACGAGATAGGCGGTTGCGTTGCCGCTGTTGTTCTTCCCTTCAGCATAGAGGTTAAGTGTCTGGATCTTTGAAGTCTCGTTTCCAGGGATCAGATAGCCATTGTCTGGACCAGAGGTATTCTTGAGCGTGATGAAAGCGTCAAAGTCACCTTCCAGTGTGGTATTGTATGGCATTGTAATGTTTTGCGCGCCTCCTCTCTGTATATGTGGTCAGTAACCAGTCCCTGCAAAATTTTTGTGTATGCGCACTCACCGCATCAATGGCACCTCCGCTCTCATCTGGGGAAACATCGACGTTGTTGACAAAGTTCATCTTGACCTGGACGTCGTCCTGCTGCACAACAAAGATCGACTTGGTCACGTTTCGAGCCTGAGCTTGCTGGGATTTGGAAAGATCCTTAACTTCGGTGTCGACGAGGAAGACATTGGCGAGATCATCCACCTTCTCCTGGCTTAAATCGGGGATCTTGTAGACATTGCCGTGTACTCTAACGTTCCATCCCTTGTTGGTCCAATTACCATATGGACTGTCTTGTAATTAGCCACTACACTGCGTTGGCTGATTCCTGTGCTGTATACTTACGGGATGTTGAGCACCTGGGTTGGCTCCGCTTCCAGATCCTTATCGTCGACGCCTGCGGACTTCTTAACTTCGTCGCCAGTAGGGAAACCAGTTGGAAAGTCGAGGATTCCAGAATTAACCCATCCCTTGACCTTGGTCTCGACACCGCTGACAAGACCGCCGACATAAGTTTCAACATCGTCAATGATGTCGCGTCTTTGAAGATCCACAACCTCGGTAGGTTGGGCAACAGGAGCGGCGACTCTGCGGTAGACTGTAGGTGCAGCACCAGGAGCGGCGGCAGGGATGGCCATAACGGCGGGCACGAGGCCCAAGAATACTGCTTGACGCATAGTGATCTTGGCCTTGGTCGAAGAGCGTAGCGTGAGGAAGAACGTCCCGGCAAAAACACGCGAAGGGAAAGAGTTTATGAAAGACGAGCAGAACAACCCTGCTTTGTTTAGAATTCATCCAAGACATCTGAGCAGGTTCCTGCATTACGTGACATCACCAGCAACCGGGGGCCTAACAGTCATTCATTGATTCTCATTGGCTCTGAACAACACAACCAGGATGGAACCAAGCTTGGTTGACAACACACAAGTAGCCTCGTCGCAGATCATTTGTCACAGCTATCCATTAAGTTTACAACAATTGTTCTGGTACACTAATTTCTTTGCCGGTGAAACGCGGACGTTGGAAATCTTGGCAGTCATGACATCACTATAAGAAATTTCCCGATCCGTCAGATCCGAGAGCCGATCCAGACGGGATCTAACCGCCAGGATCAGCTTCATCCTGTTGCGGCATGGTTCAATCGTGGATTTACTGCACATTAGATGACTTTACCTTGGGGATTCCTGTATAAGTACCTAGCACACTACTGTGCATACTGTAGCAAGCTAGATTCTTTGGTCCGGATGTTCTTTTCCTGTTTGGTTGTTAGCACTCGTTCATCGGGCAGAGAAAGTGGGTAGACTTATCCCCTCACCGCGGGGGGCTGTCCTCCACACCATTTTTCAGGAGAGAGGACAGCCAGGACTACCTCACCCAACAAGGCCTGTCCTAGATCCAACAATACAACCCAATCTTACCATCGCGACTCAAAGGTTTGATCTTCAATTCTGCAGAATGGTCATTCACAGTACCAGACAAGCACGAAACTTTGACTCCAACTCGAGATGGGTCCCGGTACTGCTTCCAACGCCAACTGCGAGCATCGTCTCGCAACAGTGAGCATTGCGAGGTGAAGACTGTTTCGTGAGCTGACAATCCCATAATGAACTAATACCTTCGTCGACAGGACTCTGCTGAAAGGCCGTCATGACAGAACGCAGTCCGGAAACTCCTTGGCACTGTTGAGGGAACTCCTTCTGTGTGATTCGCGCTGCCCACTAGGACAAGTTTTTGAGTCCTCTCCAAGTTTCTCGCCAGCAAGAGGTATGGAGGGCATTAACGGGTGGACAAAATACATCCATAAAAACCACCCTTTCATCTCAAGTCCAGCCTTGTGGCTGATCCGAGGGACCTGTTAAGACCAATTGATCCTTGCAGGCGTGCTGGCGCCCATCATGACCAAGGGATTGAGACCCATGGCTAGAGGTTAATGCGCTTGGCCAGACCAGACGCCGAGCGTCACACACCAGGAGCAAGTGCTGTGGTGTGGTCCAGTGAGCGAAAAGAGCCAAGGGGTTGGGTGGATGGAAAGTAGTGCGGCAATGCACAATGGCATAAACAGCTTTGAAGGGCCGGGGGCTATCGGATTGGCGAGAGGTGTCGGTCAAAGAATTTCTGTATGTTTCCACAAGTCGTCCGCTGCGCCAGCTGGAATGACCCTAGCTGACGGTTCCGACGGACGATAACTCGGGAGTAGTATGAAGTTCTTGGACTGACTGTTTGTGACCAAAATGAAGCTCCACTCCTCAGCTGCGCGCCATGAGTAAGCCAGCAGTTTGATCGAGTGACCAGGCTAGTTCCATCTCCAAAGACCCAAGGCTGATCGCATCATCTGGACGGTCTACTCTTGGCCGATGTGCTGGTTCCAGTGGAAAGGGCTGACGAGTGTCCTCAGACCAGAGGCTCTTACCAAACGACTCATGGCACCAATCTTCTCGCGCACCAACAGGTGACTGGACTGCCCTCCTCGCCTGTCCGCCGGCACTAGCACCTTCAGTCGATCGTCCAACTTTTCAGCGGGCACGTCACAACTGTTAGTGCTTAGCCGGCATAAAAGACGACTTGGACGACAAGAGCGCAAAACTTGATAACCAGATATCAGCTTAGGGTTAAGTTCCGAACCTCGTTTACCCGTCCGCCTGGTACGTCCTATACAGAACGCGCTACCCGCCATGATCCAGCTGCGGCATTCACGAGGTCCTGTTACAGGCTCGAGAGCGACACATGGAAGGGTAACCAGAAAAAGACGAGCAGCCTGCAATAGACATCTCTTGCGAGAAACGAGGACCGGAGGACTGTGGGGGAGGCGTCGCGCGTGTTGGTGTAACTTGCTAAGTGCGATGAAGGAGTTCATCTTGACTGCGACAAGGGTTCCAAAAAAGCTGATCCGTATGACATCTTTACCTTCTCGCGGTCATCGTGTCTCCAGTATTGGTCCTAGAAACTGATCAGTATCACAGAGTGGTTGTTGACTGGGGAAAGCTCCAGGCCAGAAGAGAGACGCGATGAGATAGGTTAGTACCTTGAAGTGGAGTTCCGCGGGCCCTGAACGCGTATGCACGTGACCTATCCAGCCACCTGTAACGACAGTGTAGCGCAGTGTCAGCGTTGCAAACTCACAAATCATCATCTCTAAGGTTATATACACACGAATATTGAAATACTACATCTAGTTTAACTTGTGCAGCGTTCTCAAAGTGATGTTCCAACCATACTTCCCTCCCAACGTACCTAGACAATACTGTACCTAGGTAGTCTAAGCTGCTGTAAGCCAAAACCCTGTCGCCTGTCCAGCTCGTTCACCTAGTAGGACCCATAAAATAGCAGAGGTCCATAACACTGGTTTAGCGGGGACAGTGAAGCACAGTGTTCAGCGCACATGAAGGCAGCGGGTCAATATGATGACAAACACCCTATACCAAGTTTTATCCTTTCAAGAAACCATACAACATGGCAAGCTCATCATCATCCACTCCATCTGCGGGCGCGCAGCCCAAGATAATAGAAGATATAGTCGAAGCTGGTAAAAAAGCATTTGATCCATCTGCTACGCAGAGAGAACATGGCGTTGAAGAGTACAATAAGCTCATCGAAAGGTATGCAGCACTTCGGACATTCACCACGTCTTCCTCTATTCTCGTATTTTGCCACAAAACTGACTTCGCAAAAGTACGCCTGTATGGAAGCTCCTCCCTGCTCTCAATGCACTTATAAAACCGTCAATTCTCCCACAATGGCTACGAGACCCAGTACTTCAAACACTTACTCACCTTCCCCTCCGCCCAGGCGGCGTGCGAGGAACCATGGAATTTGTCTTCTCAGTTCACCCTAGTAATATAGGCAGGATCCCGGATGCCGATTCTGCACCTCAGAAGCAGGGTGCCAGTATCACACATGAGGGCGTTGCCGTTGCAACAAAGCTCCTTTCTTCAGTTCCAGCCAACCTGACACCGCAGGCGTGGTTTGACGGTATCTCAGGACAACTGTTCGAGCTTATTGATGAAACTGTTGGGCCTGAATTGGCCAAGACTGCATCGCAGGTTGTGGGCTATGGCATCCTCGGGAACAAGCAATTTGGTGCCCCTGGGTCACCCGGATGGAATGCCTTTGTTCAGCCGCTTGTACAGGACTTAAACCCATCACTGCGGTCAATGTCAAACTCTGGATCCACAGCCATCAAGCAAGAGGATGAGGAAATTCTCGACCTTAGCCGAGACCGCGTTCTTGTCGCATCTCACTCCCTCAAGACATCATTGCAGCGCCTCAAAACCTTGGTGATATCCAACTCTTCGCCTGGGCTATGCAGACGTCTCTTGAGGCTTGTATTGGTCCAAGTCTGGGTGCTTGCCTCATGGCCTAACCCACTACAGAGCACAGAAGAGAACTTCATCAAGCCTGCCCGCGCACTACTTCAAGCGTATCTTAGACTCTTCGGGAATGCCGAGAGTGTCAAACCTTTCATACGGAATCTTCTCTGCAAAGGTGCTGCAGATGGAACAGAAAAGCCATGGGAATACCGACTTAGGGGCAATGGCGATATCGAAGTTGTGGAACCTCGTGGGCTCGCGTCTACCACCGGCATTGAGCTGAATTGGAATGAACTCGAATTTAAAGCAGCGAAGCTCGTTGAGTACGTGACGACGGCCTGCTCTGTTACAGAAGTGTCGTCCATCTTTCTAGATTTGCTTAAGCGCTGGATCGAAGCGGCAGGCAAACAAAGCGAAGATGTGAAGATAGATGTTCGTCCCCGGGATGAGACATCGGATTCACCTCTTCAAAACCTCTTTGAAGTTACTGTTTTGCAGAAACTCATGGACAAAGCACCCGAGAAGTTGGTGAGTCAATTCGACCAGTTGTTGGAACTGGTCTGTCAGGTTCTCACAGCCGACACCCGATCGAGATTGGCAGATGACCTCCTTGCAGTGGTGCTGAGCTTGCTCAACCTCGTCATCACAGCACCAACATTCCAAAAGTCCCACATCAAACCAGAGGAGCTCAAGGTTGTCGAATCTGCCCTAGAAAGGTTGAGTAACGAAGACAGACCACAGGTAGCACCAACGGCAAGAAATTTGGCTTTGCTTCTAAAATATCGAGATGAGATGGAAGAAGACGAGGGATCGGCTTCAGCTCCCAGTGCTAGGCACATCGAAGATCAACGGACATACAAGTTGGCGATGGAGTATGTTACTGGAGGCGATGACAACCCAGCTCCCATTGTTTCGGAAGGGTTGAATCTACTTTCCAGTCTTATACTGCGAGATAGTCCAATACTGGATATCCCGGCTGTTGCTGTCCTATTGTCTACTCTACTTGAGAACAACGACGACTACATAAACCTACGAGTCATCAAGGTATACACGCAGCTGGCGAACAAACACCCCAAGTCTGCCGTGCAAGAACTCCTGGATCACTACTTGGATGCGCAAGAAAAGTCTACGACAGATGTGCGGCTGCGCTTTGGTGAGGCCTTATTGCAGGTTATACAGAGACTAGGAGAGACTTTTGCTGGCGATGTTGCCCAGCAAGTCAGCGAGACACTGCTATCAATCGCCGGACGGCGTGGATATCGGCCCAAGACTATGGCAAAGCAGGCCCGGGATGAGAAGCGGCAGAAGATGAAAAAGAAGAAGGACGAAGAGGAAGACGACGACGACGACATGGACGTGGGTGATGAGGAAGCAACAGAAGAAGAAAAGGCAAGGAATGATATCTTGGCACAGATTCTTCAAGGATGGGAGAGTAAGCGTGGCACCGAAGATGTCCGAATTCGCACTTCAGCACTCTCCATCTTTGGTGCTGCTCTCGAAACCAATATTGGTGGTATTGGTCCGACACTTGTGTCTGGAAGTGTTGATCTCTGTATCAATATCCTAGCCATGGAACGAGAGATGGAGACGGCAATTCTGCGAAGAGCCGCGATTCTAAACGTATTAAGTTTTGTCAGGGCACTTGACGCAGCTAAGGAGTCCGGTCGCAAACTCGGCTTTGGTCTTACCGACGATAGTCGAGAAGATATCGTTAGGACCTTGCGCTATGTGGCCCAGACGGATAATGATGGGCTAGTGCAACAACATGCAAATGATGTGATTGAAAGCCTCGAGAACTGGCAGATGACAAGCATGCTGCCAGCGCAAGATCAGGCCAACCCTACAGGTCTTACAAAACTTGCAGGCCTCCATGTGAATCCGAGCGGAACTCTAGTTGATGGGTCTGGAAAGCCTCGGCCAAGGATCGAAGAAGTGGAATGAAAGAGGGGGCATGATGAGATCGAGGTCGAGGGGATGCCCACGCTATCCGAGTACGGCAAACGATTGGCAATCTCGGTGTCTACCTGATGGGAACATAGACAAGGCGCAGCATCTGGATTATGGATTTTGAGGCTCCTAGGATGTGCGCCATTGGCATGGGGTAACGACCTATAGCTGTTGGCTTAATCTTAGGCGAACATGTTGGTAAGCTGAAATTTGAAGAGAATTCAAGAGCCGCAGAGCATTAATGCGACCGTGTTGACGAGATGAGACGAGACTGGCAGAGTCAATCTCACCATGTACAATCGAGGCATTTCGAGAATGTTGGTTGGTCGGGAATCCGCCAAGGTAAAATCTGCCCAGAGTGATTGATTACCGAGATGAGACGACACATTGCGCGGCTTGAATGGTTTAGTTATGAAAATTAATCAAGCAAACGATCAATAATAATTTCGTAAACGGTGCTCTTTCATCTGAAAGAACTTTAAACCCTTGTTTGGTACGTTTTCAATATAGTAGACGAAGCCATGATCAATCATCCATACAAAGCTTGGGGAGAGTTAATAACCTTGTTGTCGTGCCACAGGCATAGGCCATAGAGGTTGACTGGCGGAGCTGAGAGATTATGGGCAATTTACTGTACGAGTGGAGGAATAAGAGTTGGAACTTGTTATTCTGTGACATGGGAGACGGGACAGGGACCATGGCGGTTTGCTGAAACGACAGGGTGACATGGATGGTATAAGTACGGATAAGCTAACGGAGTGACCGCGCGTGGCTTTGAGATGAAACATAATGTGAAAGTATACGAGAAGTGAACATGGTAGAGAAAGGCAAAATATGTTCCTGTTGGATAGCGACTTTGGATGTACAGTACTGATGTTGTCCTCTGTAAGAGGGATTTTGTGAAAATCAGTGAATGTCACTTGTGGATCGGTACCTGCATGAAGATGCAAAATTTGCTCATACAAGCGAACAGAAACAAACAAGATCAACGCTGTCAAAGAAACAAGAGGTTCTTGTCAGCGGGCACCCATTAGACTCAATTGCCCAGTTGGGTAACTAACAGTCTTCGGTGATTAATCTGGCTGGTTCATTCGCGATCTTGTACCTGGAGATCAGCATTGACATGATCATCTTACAACCACCATGCGTCGCATCCCGTCTTTTACGATTTGATCAATGCATACTGTCTTATTTGACTTTGCGCTAACTAGTATGATGTTTACATACTTGCTCAGATAGCGCACGTCTTTCCACTACCGTAGGCTTTTGCGCATGACGACGAGGCTGAGCAAATAGTCTCAGATGACAGCCATCTTGACTCCAAGATTCTAACCGCGGTTCAGCTGACAGAGGAAGTGCCAGTGGAGATGATCTGAGTCATTCCATGGAGTAGATCCGAGAAACCGCTTGGCAGGGAAGAAAAGATGGTTCACTGCATGAGTGGGCGGCTAGGGGAGAACAGAAAAGTTGGTCTCTGAACTCCAGGTTACAAAAATAAGCGATCTATGAGTCTATTCTAAAGTGACATAAACTGTCTCACTAATTCAGACTCTCATATTCTAGCGGCCAAGTTTTCTGATACCCTGAGGGGCTGGTTCTCAGGCTCTGTCAACTCGCGGTCAAGCATGCAAGGGAATGGGGTTTTTTTTTTTTTTACTTCTTCTCTGTTTCTTTCTTGTATGTAGGGCAGACTTTTATGGATCCTGTCTGAGAGCCCAAGGTTACTTACTCACTGCAGGGGAGTCAGTCATTGATGTGTAAGAGAATGTCTGACTTGAGTGATTTCTGAGTTGTTTGGTTGTTCTAGACTCTTCTCTGGCCTCTCTCTGTGAGCTGGGCTTGGCAGAGGTAAGATTGAGTGAGATGGCCTCCTTTTTGAATTGCATGCTATGTTTAGACACCGTCTTTGCTAGTAGGGTATGAGAGTCAGGACCGGTTGTACTACGAAGCCATTCATGGCTGAACCAGATTCGGGAATCTCTACTATCTTACTATAGTAGTCCAAGTTCGGGTCGCACTAATACTCCGTACGAAGCTACGAAGAATGTCGATCCCGTCGGAGATTTCAAGTCTGAGCTGACAAGCGCGGCATCCATATTACAGGAGAGAGTACCCAGTGTTGGTTAGGAGGCGTTCACTACATACAAGGCTGAAATTACCTCCCCGAACCGACTAGCACAGCAGGATCTGGGGGATGCTCACCGCATACTATAGGGGTAAATATGCACATCAGGGTGAATGGCTTGGTGAGAACAAGGAGCCCGACCCTGTAGAGGAGCCTTATACCGTGAGACAGAATAAGAGAAGCCACCGTGATGCGGTGCGACAAACCAGCATTTAGCACAGTAGGCGCTCACCGAAATATTTCATCACCCAGACCTGAGGTTATCCTCATTTTATTCGTAGCAGTTAACTTCAGGTGGCGTGCGCCAGAACAACAAAAGTCTCGGGAGGGCTTTGGCCTAATAACTGAGATTTTAATTGGCCCGCGTGGCGTCTCAGGTTCTGCACGGTACCTGCATAAAAAAGTGACGTGGTGGGCGCTAGGGCGTGGAAGGATGGAAAAGAAGATGAACAACTCTTTTGTTGAAACATAATTTTTTATGTTTACGTATCAAGTATGGACAAGATCAAACATATTTTTCTATCAGAACAAATCTTTCAACACCAAAGAATACCCATGTCGTCTTTTAGATATAGCATGAACAATCATCAAAATGCAATCATTGCCCTGCCCTGTCTTGCCCTGATTCGACCTCCATGAGTCGCAATGGCATCTATTGCAAAATTGCAGGGTGCTCGCTCACCAAAAATGTGCTTCTTTAGCTCCAAGGCCCTGGCCGCACCCCCTGGTGGCCCTTCTCCGAGGGGCCTACCGCGCCCCTGAACCATGCCGTTTGAGGCAAGCGCCACGACGCCCCACCAACATCTGAACCTCGTTCTTCTCCAACGGTTGGTCTTTCAACATCCCCAATCAAATCACATCCATGTCCATCTCGACAACATCAACGCCGCAGCAACCGACGAGGCCGCCAAGCAAGATTGAGGGATGAGATCGTCTCCTCACTAAGAAATATGAGCTATTAACGCTTTACCTTGTCGGTTCAGTTTGCATCCTATTTGCACTGACACTGGCTCTCATCGCTCTAGTCAGTCGTGATGTAAACGCCAACACTTCAGCTAATACACGTAGCACACACGCTCAGTGGCTGCTCAAGACGCTTGTGCTAATACATCTTCTCCAGCTGCGGATATGGAAGACCCGGGCATGGTTCACGAGTGTCCTCAGCGGGTACGGTCCTCTTTCATCCCGAGCAAGGACCAAGCTCTAGATGCTATACCCTGGCCCGTCTCCAATATCCAAGGGGCTTCCCAGTGGACCACAACACCACCCATGCTCGACGCATCTTGGCAGTCCGTTGTTTTGTGGTTGCATTCGCTTCCCCTGCAGAGAGGCAAAGAGCTAAAAAGAGGCGCTTCCAACCCAATTTGTGCCACCCCCGACTCCAGATTCTCTTAATATCTACCGCATCCTGCCTCGACTCTGGTCTTGCCTCTCAGTCTTGTCTATCTCAGCTACACACTCGTTCAGTCTCTATTGTGACTATTACATTCATTTCCGGCTTTGCCATTACGATCATTCCAGCTCTACAGCAACTTGCACTTTCTCACGTTCCAACTTCAATACTTTCTTTGGTGAAGCAAAACTGTGTCTTGCTCGCTGCCTGACTGTGGAATCGATTTCTGCAGCCATTACATCGTATCTACGTTGTTATAGACAAAACTGAAGCTACCGCAAAAAACATACATACCCAACCTTCAAAATGAAGTCCGTCGTCGCTAGCATCGGCATGATCGCCGCCGTGGCCAACGCCTACCAGTTCCCCCAGCACGCCCACTACCGCCGAGACTACAACGGAACCGACTCTCAGACCACTCTGACCGTCAAGACCACCGTCGTCGAGACCATCACCAGCTGCGCACCCACCGTCACCAACTGCCCTAGCCGTGACCAGACTGCTATTGCTCAGCTCCCCGAGTCCGACAAGACCACTCTTACTGCCACTCACACCGTCATCCTCACCGAGGTTGTCTGCCCCGTCTCTGAGGCTAGCTCCATCTACACCTCCGTCCTCCATGATGCCGAGACTGGTGGTGTCACTGGCAAGACCATCACTGCCGATGTTCCCATGAACACTGGCGGTGCCTACCCTCCCCCCACTGAGGGTGAGAAGACCATCGTCTCCGACTACACCACCGACCAGGTTGTCACCCTTACCCAGGGCGAGGAGACCATCACCACCACTATCCACAAGACCATCCAGAAGACTCTGACCGTCCCTGCCGGCCCCGAGGTCACCGATGACGGCTCCAAGGGCAACGGTACCCCCGAGGACGACAGCACCACCACCACCACCAAGACCACCACTGGCACCATCACCAAGACCATCCAGCGAGTTGGTGAGACTGGCCCTGCCACCGGTGGTGACAACGGCTACAGCACCGGCAAGGGTGAGGGTGAGGACGATGGCTCCAAGGGTACTGGCAACGGTAACGGTAACGGCTCCAACAACGGCGGCAACGGCAACGGCAACGGCAACGGCGAGTGTGTCCCTGAGACCGTCACCGTCACTGCCCCCGCCTCCACCGTCTACGTTACCGTTGTCCCTGAGGCTGCCAAGACCAACGGTGCTGATGACGCTACCGTCACCGGCAAGGCCGTTGAGGGTGATGACTCTGAGGATGCTGAGGATGATGACTCTGAGGACGAGATCTGCGACACCACCACCACCCTCGAGGCTACCGTTACCGTTGTCCCTTACCCCGTCAACGGCACCGCCACCGGTGGCTACGCCAAGCCCACTGGCTTCTCTCGCCGTCTCCGATAAATGTCCAGAGACAAATACCATGTATATGAAGTCTCGTCTGTACATTAATCACCACTTGGTCACTTCTTGGTTAGGCATCTGGTGGAGGAAGGGTTCCCTTGGATAGGCTTACACTACTCTCCTGGATGTATTGACAATCTATTTTTTGCTTGCTTCCTTTTTCCAAAAACAATTCAATGAGAATCATGAACTTTGTCTTATCTTGCCCGCAAAACAAATACCCTCTAGCCATGCGTCGTCTTGTTTCCGTTTGACTGAAGCCTGGATAGCATTGCTTGGTACTGTACAGCAAGCGTTTTTGTAGATAGATAAACTTGGCTTGTGTTTTATATATCTGAGGCCGAGTTTTCATAGCCCGCTCTCTGTCTCTTTGAATCTGTTTGTCTACTTGTATATCTTCCCTTCACCGGATATACTTCAGAATAGGAGATGTGTTTGGTGTTCAAGGCTATTTTATTGTGACCATGGAGTGAGTATGTTTTGAATTCAAACCATAACAGGTGTATCAAGCTCCTCCTAGGTATCTATCATTGGCATCTAAAACATAGCCGCTCGCCAAAACTATGCTTGTCGCAATGCAATCCATCCAAACCAGAATCCGTCAACGCCTTGGTCGTTCATTCATAATGTAGATATCCTACTTCATCATGTCGTCTCGTACACAGAGCACTTATCCAAGGAGGACCTGCTCATAGGTATCGCTATCCAGATACCGCTGCAACACGTCTTGTAACGCTGCCTTTGTACGGTTGAGTTGCGGCGTGACACCCTCAGCCTGCTGAAGGTTTCCACGGATACTATCAACATGACCAGCGAGTTGAAGTGCGAGAGGCTCGAGAGACGTATCGAGCAGTTCCTATCGGATGTTAGATCTCATTCATTGGCTTGAAAGGTAAAGGTGATAATGTACTTACTTTAAGACTTCTCTTGTCTTCATTGGCTGCAAATTTTGTGTCCTGGCCCTGATTCTTAGGCTGTGAAGTCGGTGCCAGAACATGCGCTTTCCGAAATAGATCCTTGCGCTCTCTCGTCTGCGCCCTCGCATTTGCCTCCAAGCGTCTCAACTCCTCATAGTCCTTTTCAAGCTCCCTCTCCATTCTATCTCGCTCAGCCTTCAACAGCTCCACCGCATGCTTCCCCGGCTGGAGCTGTCTCTCCAACGCCTGCTTTCCGTCAAGTACTGCTTCGAAATCAAGCTCCATCGCGCGACCCCCGTCTGCATCTGCGCGACGCCGAGTACTAGTCGTAGAGGACGCAGGTGGAAAGGGGACACCACGGTCGAGCTTGCGCTCTATGCGGCGGGCAACAAGATTTAGGGCTGCGGTCGCGTGATCGCGTCGGTTGCGGGTCGTGGCTGTTCGCTGGAGGATGGGCCGTTGGGCGAGTGTGAGGATGGATGTTGCCGCAGGGAGGGACGAGCCTGTTAGGCCAGACCACTTTGCGGCGATGTGAGAGGAGCGGATAGTACGCTTGAAAGGAGCGACGTGAAGATACGGTTTTGGTGGAGAGGGAAGAGATTCGTCTGAGTCGGAGGGTGCGTCGTTCTTGTTGTGGCGCTTCTTCTTGTTGGTGTCCTGTTCTTGTTCTTCTTGTCCAGGTTCAGGCTCGTCTGCCTTTCTAGCTGATGGCTTCTCCCCTTTTCGTCGTCCGCGCTTCTTGGTAGCTTCATCAGGCTGCTGATCCTCTACGTTTTCTTGCGATGCGCTGGTCGTCTTCTTGGACTTTTCCGCCTTGCGCCCCTTTTTACTCGCATCTCCCCTATCATTGCCCAAGGAGTTTCGCGGACTTCGTCTGATTTGCTGTTCCTCCTCCTCTGGCTCTCGTTCCTCAGATTCGGGTTCGGGTTCTGGCGCTTTGCGTTGACGCTTTTTGCGAGGAGCCGGTTCAGCTTCTTCTGGCTCAGGTTCAGGTTGTTGAACCGGTCTACGACCTCGTCTGCGTGGTTGATGTTCCTCTTCTTGCTGCTCTACTTGGGGTTCCTTCGTTTTCTTCTTTCGCCGTGGTTTCTCAGAATCGTCTGCCACTTCCTGCTCAGGCTCTTGATCATTCTGATTCTTCTCGTGAGAAGGGCGGCCGCGCTTCCTCTTGGGTTGGTTTTCGTCCTCTGCTGCTTGTTGCTCAGGTTCTTCAATGTTTTGATTCCTATTGACACGGCCGCGCTTTGTCTTTGATTGCGCCTCTTTCTCTACAGTCTCCTGCTCCGGCTCCGGCTCAGGCGCATCGTCGTCTTTATTCTTTTCTAGAGAAGGATGTCTGCGCTTTCGCTTCCGTGGCACCTCATTCTCTACTGCTTCCTGGTCTGGTTCTTGTTCGTTCTCGTTCTTCTCAAGCGAGGGTCGACCGCGTTTTCTCTTTGGCTGTTGTGCATCTTCTGTCGTCGTTTTCGCATTCTTGTCTTCCAGAGATGGTCGACCGCGCTTCTTCCGAGGCTTATCGTCCTGGGCTACTGTCTCTTCTGTCGCATCCTCTTGTGCTGATTTCTTTGGTCGTCCTCTCTGCTTCGGACGCACAGGTTCTTCATTATCGGCTTCGTACTCGTCGGGACGATCTTGCGACGCGCTGGTGGCACTAGATTTGGACGCGTTTGCGGGCCGACCACGCTTGCGCGCTTGTGGTTTTGGGTCCGAAGACTAGACAAGGAATGGTCGTTAATTACCATGACTTTCTGTTGCGTATAGTGTTGCTTTGCTTACCATGGTGGGTTGAAGATGTGTAAGGAAATGTTTTGTTTTGTTGACTTAAAACCGCCCACCAATTGATTGGAGTTTCAGCGGCTCGGGGCGTTGAGATGGGGAAGCGGGGCAGTCCCGGCCGTCCCTGTCTCCGCTCAAGCTCCGGGAAGCGATTTATCATGGGCTGGACTAGGCTGGGTTGTCATTTTACGCCTCATTCATCATGATCCAACTTTAGAGTTAAATGGCATTTAACTGTAATCACAACCTCTTAACTGTTTAGGATGACGTTTTAGCTTGTCTACAATAGGTAGCTATAGGTAGAAATGCCTTCATCTTGTCCTCGCGCAGTTTTGAAGTGTCATCATTCACAGAATCATCAGATACAGAAGTCGATGGCCCAAGCAAAAAAGTCGCACACGACAGTAATGACCCTTCGTCTTGACGTCCCGATTCATCGGGTTGTCTCAGCTACAAAATGTCGAAACGATAAGCGAAGGTTTAGCTTCTTTGTACGATGAGCATGCCATGCTACTCATTGGGACGGTTGACTAACCACCAATGCTACACGATGATGCCATCAAACGTGTGCTCTTGCGATAGGTACACTCTAGACTCTCAGTCCAGTTTTGCCAAACGCTACAGGCCAGAACAAAACTGGGAGGATCTGATCCCTCGCAGAGACAGAATTCGCGAATGCGTAATGACGATGGTAGGCCCTCGAGCGGCGTCTCGGTACCGAACAATGGGTATTGGTATGTATTGGTACCCTTAGGATCCTAGAAGTACCTCGCATCATGAGCGAAATAGGTAAGTAGGTACCTAGTACGTATCGTACGTTTTCTGCTTCCTAGGCAAAATGCTTTCTGCTTTTGAACATTTGCGTGAATGCAAGTTGAGCGCAGCACGGAGGCTCCTATTCGTGATTTATCTTTGCCAGCTCATCAGCGTTTGCATTCCGAGGCCAGAAAGACAGAGCCTGATGTTGGATCAATTGACCCAAATCTCACCGTCTTATTATCGCATCTTCATCAGACTGGAGATGGACGGACGCTGAGAGAATTTACGTTAAGAGTCATACTAACGTGTCAAAAGCCTCAATGTAATCCACGACAGTGGTTCCCGTCAACTAACACAAACAGTCCTTGTCAGATTTTTCTTCTTCTTTCTGGCCAGAGTCGGTTCGTTGTGGATTGGACCAAAAAAGACCAGAGACCCTACTAACTTGGACCTCTTGAGCATTGCTGCCCAAGTCATGTCATGTCGGTGATGCCCCTTGTCTTGTTGGTCCAACGACGGCGCTTAGAAGAAGCGATGTTCTTTTCATTCATTCCTGTCAGGCTCGAGCGCGATATTTACACTCTGTCTTGAGGCGACTTATTTTGTTCAACGTTTGTCGGATCCAATTCTTGTGCAAGGGTTCAAGCAAATGTGTTTCCACTCGGTCAAGACTTTTCTTGTGTATTATCCAGCTTCCATTTCAAGGTTGTTCTGTGTTGGCAGAGACCCGACGCTAGTTTGTCTAGTTGTGCAGGGCAGGGCTGGACTCGATTCGACTCGGCGAAAGTCGATTCCTTCTCCCTGGCTGGCTTTCACATGAGTCTTCAAGAGGCGGAAATGGACAGAGCGGGCCGTTCCTTGTGTCTGAGGTTTTGCATCATAACTACTAACCTAGCCATACATTCCAAGTGTCTAACGTTTTTGTGTACTGTATCAACTACCTACGTTAGTACCTAGTAAGTAGACTGCCGCAGAGCCAAGGCAGACTAAGGCAAGTTGCCGTTGGTCGTGTGCGATGTATAGAAGCAGTGTATTCGAGTTTAGCTGTATATGGTTATGGGCTCATCGAGACCTCTATCCCCCCGATTCATTCCATAATAATCGAGTTTCTTCGGACTTGTCGTTGATTTCATATTGATTACTTAAACTTACATATCGGTTTATCTAATGCTTGCGCTTTGGCCCCCAACTGGATATACACCAACGAACCCACTCCAGTGTAAAAAAGGCGACCGCATAAACCTGTACCAGAGTCTGCGTGAGAGCAAAAACGTCCAATTCCAGTTTATAAGCACAGTACTTTTCGCCTCTCGGGGTATCTCCCAACCTACGAGGGTGACATTCTTGCCTGTCGTCTCACCCGGAGCCTCAACCGCTCAAAGGCTTGGAAATCGAGCCTGATTTTTCATCTGACAGACAGACACACAGACACGGGCAGCCAGTGTAAGACGGTCAGATCTAAGCCAAGAAATATCTCTGCGGCACAAGATCTTATCTCGGCCTCTCAGGTTTCACCAATTGAGACATTGATATCCATCCCACCTAACAACAGACCAGTAGCCCAACCTCTTCAATTTTCTGTACAGACCCGATCCGAGCCCGGACCCGGGCCCCGGTACGGATACTACAGTCCACTCCTGTCTTGTTCTTTGCGCACAAGCGAAAAAGGGCCGCTTCTCCAGAGAAGATCGTCAACTCCAGTCCGCTATTGCGCTAGACCAGAGCAGCCTGTCCCGTGGTTGAGGCTTGTATACAAGGGCTGTCCTTGTTGCTGGTCAGTTTGGAGTCAAACCAAGGCCACAGGGTCCTGTTCTTATCACCGTTTCCCTGATGTTTAGTCTAATAATTAGCCTCATTAATTGAGTGAGTGGTTGATCTGCCGTTCGTATCCTCGCAACTCGTTGTTCAACCCGGCACGTCGTCTGCCGTTGATCGGCTCTGGCTCGACTTAGAGGTGATGTTGCCCGATCATCGCTGTACTATCCCGTACCAGACTGGTACCATTTCGTGCTATACGGGCATCGATCGAGTCGTTTCTTTCTGTTGTGCATTCGCTCATCACCTCAGTTCAGCAATCAGTTAAGCAATCATTCAGCACAGCACAGCCTATCAACGTCGTTAGACCCCTCCTGCCCGGCTCTGTCCATCCATCCTCCCCCCATCTCACTTGCATTGCATCTGGGCTGGGCTGGACGTGGACGGTGCTGCTCTTTCCGTACTTGGTTTATTTTATTTCATCTTTTTTTATCTCTCTTCCCCTCCTCTGACTTTTTTCTTCTTCTTTTCTCGAACTCCTTCTTCTTCTTTTATTTTCCCTCTTTTTCCTTTTCTCTTTTGTCATCTTCACTTGAAACATTTGTTCCAAGTGAACGGCAAACCAGAAACAGGATTGATAATCAACGCTACCTACCTATACAGTACTAAGCTCGACGGCGAGATTCTTCTACTGCACAGACAGGACAGAGCTTTGGCTGCCCACATCGCTCGCCTGGGCTATCGCGGTAGGGGCCTGTGACTGTCTGAATCAACAATTCGATCCCTATCCATACCTACGATAAGCGGACCAAGGAAGATTTCCTCGAGATTTCTTTTTTATCTGGTCTTTGTCCCTCTTCCAGGACATATCGTGCCATCTTTTACTACAAAGACTTATCATGACCCCAAACACAAGTCGCATATCATCTTCTCCGTGTTGGAGGTTTCTCCTCTGGGTTCTGACTCCCTGACTATCGCTATCGTATTGTCTATCGTCGACGACAATCGCATTGATTGATTGATTTAATCCCCTCGACCATTTCTCCTGCTACTATTATTATCATCCGCTACTAGTTGTTCAACTCAAATATCGGTATAGGCTGGGTTGAGGCCCAAAGCTGAACCAAGCGAAGACCTGAACCTGACGGGACCCCCCCCCAGAAAATAGACCAGGCCTTGGCTTGTTCTGTCCCACGTCTTGTCTTCACCTCCGCTTCTTCTTTTTGGGTTCCTTGAACCTTCTATTCTTGTTTCCGACTTCCCCTGATCGAGCCAATTGATCTTCCTGAACGCCGGGTCAGTGCTGGCAGTCATCAGTTTGTGCTACCACTATCTATCTACACTACACTACATCGAGGGCCCTAGAAGGGAGACATATTGCCAAATCCCCCACCGTATCAAAGGCAGACTGAGCCAGGGGCCCAATCGACTCCATCTACGTTCCCCTCTTACTCCCACCTTTGACCACTTGGGTGCATTGCATCCTTATGCTCTGCTGGCAGCCCCGCGTAGTACTGGATCCCATCCCTACCTTGTCTTGCCTAACTACCTAACCCACTGTTGCATAACATAACCACGCCCACGTCGACATTCGACGACACCCACGTTCGAGCTCTGGCTCTGGCTCTAGCTCTTGCTCACACCCACGTTCTCACCCACGCCCCAAGCCAGCACTATTCGCTGCATACCTGGCCTGGGTTTGCATTGTCTTGCTTGCAGTAGTCAACGGGTTCGATTTTTTTTCTTCCTGCCGCTTTTTTGTCTCTCTTTTTTCTTATCCTCTCCTCTCTTCGCTCCAAGTCAAGGCATTGCATTGCCATCTTGCCTGATACTTCACCCTCATACCAATCTTACCGCCGCATTCAAGTACATCTTCAACTTGACTTCTTTACTTCCGGATCGGCTCGCTTCAATCCGTTTCTTTTACCCCACATCAACACCTACCAAACCGCCCGTCCAATACTTGACTCTACGTTGATCGATAAGATACCTTCCCATCGATTCGACTTGCCTCGTTGACGGTCTCACCCGAAACTTCAGCTCCAGGCTTAGCCAGTCAGTCTTTCTGTCCATTGGTCAAGCCAAGCTCATTTTGACGCAATTGGGTTCTGCCTTACCCCATATCACATATACGTTTCTCACTAGACCTCAATTTCAAGGTCTTGTATGTACACCACATCAGCCATGCCGCCGAAAAAGAGCAACAACCTTCGGCGGCGCCCCGAGACGCCAAACCTCAACGTCGCTCAACTTCAAGCCCAAGTACAAACCCAGGATGAACCTCTCACCGCCGACCCAAACTCGCCCCCAGAGACCCCCACCACATCGCCGCCTTTCTCTCGCAAGAGCAGTCTAAAACCTCGGCGTCAACCTGATTTCCACGATTATTTCCAACCTTTGGACTCAGATCCTAACATCAGACCAGTGGGCGATGGTCATCAATTCAGTTATCGACCTTCGCTGGGACCTGAACAGCTGAGTCCTCGCTCATCTTCCTCATCCGGTATGGCCGACGACAGTGGCGATGAGGATAGCAGTAGTGAAGACGATGAAGAAACGGCTAGTCCCAGTATACGTAGCATAGGAAACGCTACTGGCCCAGCTGCGTCCTCGCCAATTGTTGACTCTGATGTTGACCTTGACGACGATACCGACAGTTCCAGTGACTCGGACACTTCTGAATCTGAGTCAGATTCAGAATCTGAAAAGTCCGGGCCTACTGATGAAGTTGAGGCCTCTCACATCACTGTCACAACTACTGCGACAATTGCTCACAATTTTACGCTCGAAGATGTTGACCCTATGGACAGCGATTGCGAAGGACTGGATGTCTTACAGCCTACTGAGATCGAATCCAACCGCAGTCGCTCAAGGTCAAGGTCAAGACATAGAAAAGAGCACAAAACTATGGTCAAGGATTTCCGAAACCTCAATTGCAGCAACGAGACATCAGACACCGAGCAAGGGGCTGACCCTGAAGGAGTACCCGACGAAGAAGCGATATTCCTCAAGCACCGAGAGCGACTTAAGAGAATCCGTCGAATGAGCATGGGTAGCAGCTTTGGCAAACGAACTCACAGCGAGCTCAGCGACTCTGAAGACGATGGCGAGGGGCTCGATGCCAACGAGGTCGGCTCTAGCGCGCGTCGCATGCGGAGAAAGATGCACCGAACCAGCCTGTTATTCCACGACCCGCCTCCACCTCCTGCGCGAATCGAGGAACTTGAGGAACCTGACTCGAGTGAGGATGAGCTTGTGGCGCATGAGCACCTAGCCAGGGAATTGCCCTATTGGGCCATAGAAATTATGGAGATGGACAGCTCCAGTTAGAGCTTGATTCACGCACCATATCAGCCATAACAATCTTCAAGCTGCCCCTGGCCACCATAGGCATAACCATTAATGACATTACGAGGAGAGGAGGCGACCAGGGGTCCCTCTGACGACGATAACGACTCACCTTTTTACAACACACGAGCATGACACCGCCCGCACCGACCATCCTGCCCCTGAGTTTGCCAGGGTTCAGCAACGCCGGACCATTGATTGCTTCCGCCTCGCCTAAGCTTCATGGTTTAATATGCGCTGGGCGTGTACCGAAAGATGAGGAGAACATTGAACAGATAAAATGATATTGGACGTTTTGCATAGAATTAGCATCGAGGCTTAGCACAACAAGGCGAATACGGGATTATCGCATTGGATTTCATTGGGATACCTTTAGACTGTTACTATTTGTTACTTGCAAGCATAAGATGAATGTTTTTGAACACAGGAGAAAGATCATGTATGCGGAGAAAATGGGTATAAGTCTATCAGGCGCTCAAGAGCGCTCCTTTGGCATTTTATCATTATTATCGAAGCAATATGGGATTGGGATAGATCAGAGTTTCTTATCCCGGTTGTGTCATCTCTCAGATGCTCATTCATGCATCATAACATGTACGCAATCGAAATGTCGGTGACCTCTATCACTGGGGTGCAACAGCGGTATTATTGCGCCTGCTTTATTTTGAGAAGCAGGGGCATTGGCTTACACGTATGTCTTGTCTTTCCTTTCTTGCTTTTTGTAGCAGCCCCAGTTGCGAACACTAAGTGGCAGAGGTCTTGGCTTGGTAGATCGTCAGGAACCGATGGTAAATCCAAGACAATACACCTTGAACTGGTTTCTTCATCTGATGATCAACTATCTCTGTTGAGACATAGATTGCAGGACATTCTCCGTGAACCACACTAGTAATAGTCACGACAACTCTCAAGTTTAAGGTGATTTGCCGACCGCGATCAATATTTGTAGGGAAGCCGTCAGCCAGAAAAGTAAACTACTTCCCATTGGCCTCAGTTTCGTTTGCCAACGATCAAAGTTATATGTCCATTAGGTACCTACCTAGGTAGATAGCGACGAACGAGTCTTTGAGGCGTGTAAGTCACAGTGAGTGGGGTGCTTATCGATAAGAGTTGCCCGCGCTCATTGTTTTGAAACTCCATCATTGTCAATATAAGCTATCATCTATTAACATTCATCGAAATACATCTTGAAAGCTCTCTTCCTCTACGTGGTAACGCCTTACGCATACCGAACCTGGCGTCATACCAAAAATCCTATCGAGAGCCATTTCATTTTCTTCAACGCCACCCAACACTCTTGCACCATGTCGCTGATCTCGGCGCATCTTGAACAGATTGGTTATTCCTGTCAGGGTATTAATGATCTCCCGTAAGTTGCCAGCCCCTACTCGATTGTCTATTACTAAACTCTTACATCCAGGTTCCCTCCACCAAAAATCTTCACAAATGCCCTGCTTTCCAATCATGATATCACGTCCATCATTCGTGACACCGAACCTCACGAGCGCGCCCTCTTCTCTGTACCACCACCCCCTCCACCTTCAACGACCCTTAAACCTACCGAGCCGGAGAAGAAGAAGTCCTCGAGTAGACGGCAGACTGTATTCAATGTAGCTTCGGGGGAGGTAACCACAGGACCCCCACAGCGTACGGGTACACATCCTCGTCGCCAGACCGCGGTGGCAGCCGTTCTGGGCGGACAGATGCACGAGGAATTACGGCGCGGAGAGTCAGACCGCAAAGGCGATGTGGACGTCAATGTCCTCCTTCGCGGTGCGGAGAAGCTCTGTGGGGTGTACGAGTTACCCGGTGCGCGGGAGCGCATTGCTACTCTGAGGAGTAAACATGCACATGGGAAGAACACAGCAGCATACTACGAAGCCCGAGTTCAGGAGCAGGCAGAGCAATTGGCTAGTCTTGATCATCGGGATTACTTTGATGAAGAAGAAGAGGAAGAAGAAGAGGGCGATGTGTGGACCGAGGATGACTTGAGACGGGAGGAGGAAGAGGCCAAGGAGATGGAGGTTAAGAAGAGGGAGTTACAGGTGAGATTGAGACAGATGGAGAAGGATCTGGGAGGTTTGATGAGAATGTGAGGTAGGAACAGTGAGATGATACCCTTATGAGATATGAAGATGGTTAATTCCACAGCGTCTATGATTTACCTGAGTCTAGTGGCGTATGAGTTGCAACAACTACAGCTCTGCTGACTCCTGGGCAAGAGCTTCTTCTCGTGCCATGACCAGCTTTTCCAGAATATCCCCTACATCCTCTGCCCCGTCTATTGCGAACTTCTCATTGATGATGTACCGCGGTACACCTCTAACACCCAGTCTCCGCATCTCATCAACTTCGGCGTCAACCTCTTCACCCCCTTCATCACGCTCCAACCATTCTTTCGCCTCAAGCTTATCGACACCGACCCTTTCCGCCGCGCCAACCAAATCCTCCCTACTCGTTATATCCCCTCCTTCTAGAAAGTACATCCTCATAATCTCAATTGCAACCTCCATCTCCAATCCATTCTTCCTCCCCAACTTCTCCAACCGATGCGCATCTCTCGTGTTCCCAATGGTCGAGTCAAAGTTGAATTCAAGCCCTTCTCTCTTTGCAATGCCGTTGAGGCGAGTCTTGACGGCTGGGACTTGGTTGATGCCCCATTTGGATGCTATCTTGGACACGAGAGGTTGAGTGGGAGTGGCAGCGTCGAGCTGGTAGGCGTGCCACTTTGTGCGAATTGTGTCGCTGGAGCAGACGGTTTTGTGATAGAGGGTTATAGCGCGAGAGAGACGGAGGGCGCCAATGAAGCACCAGGGACAGACAGGGTCTGAGATGACGGTTATAGAAATTGTAGGCATGATGATGCTATGGATGCGAAGATTGTTACGCTTCTTTTGCATAGAGATTCGATCAATGAAGGATGTAAGAACAAACAATCTTGGGTGCGATGAAGCTGGCGCATGCAAGCTTAGCCGATTTGAGTTACAATTGCAGAACTTTGAACATTTTAAATACTCTTTCAAATCCAAGACAAACAGAGTCTGTATGGCTTCAAGGAGGGCGGAACTCCGCCCGCCAAGCAGCAAACTTTGAACCCATCGTCAAGGGAGAGAAGGCAGCAACGAAAGGAGCTTGTTGATTTGTAATTCGATGTCGTTATTCGTGCAGATGGAGATTGTTCCCCGGGTATCATATCTATCTTATCCAATGCCTACCTCTTACCATGATCTATGAGCCTCTATCGCGCCGTCTAGCATATGGTTCATGTCTATGTACTTCTCTCGGCCGTTGCGAACGGCCTCCAGGGCGATAATAGTCGCCTTGTCCTCTGGGCGAATTCCAATTGTTTACATGTCTGGATTTAGCTTCGTGTTGACTTCGCCCTGAATTCGAGTTTGAGTTTCCTGACTCTTCGGATCCAGCCCCAAGAGTGTCTGCGGTAGATGCGTCGTACTGGACAGCTCTATCCCAATCTGCCAATTTTGTATATGGGCTTCTGAGCCAAGCTCTTAACTCATGCAGGAAGAGGCGCGTATTGTCTCTTCCCAAAAAGTCCGAAATCATCTCCTCGGCCTGACCAGCGCTGCCCATAATGTCCACAGACTTCAGAACGGCGATGATATATTCAAGAAGAAACTCGGCGTTGTTAGCTCTTCGCTGTTCCATGCCGTTTCTAGGGGTATTGGCGCCAGGTCTTGACTCGGTCTCGTCGGCATCGGGACTTAAGAAGGAAAAGACTTGAAGCTCCCGCCGAATCCACATGCGCGCTCGCGATACTAATTCATCATCTGCGCAGAAAGCAGCTGGAGTCAATTCACGATATCTGGACAGCCTGTTTGTCCCTACGTGCTTCGAATATCGGTTGTGGCGATAGACATCTCTCCGCCGAGCGATCTCGTCTGATGGGTTCAGGCTGGGTGTTTCGTATCCAGATCGGCGGGCATAGGGACGGCGTCGCGGAGGAAGTTGACGGCGAAGAGAAGACGGCGCATATGGCCTATGATCAGAATTTTGCTTCTGAATTTCCGGGGCAGATTTGGGAACGATGTAGGTCTTTGCGACAGGTTCATCCAGGGCGTGGCGAACTTGAGAGACAACAGCTTTGCAGAGAGGACATTTCGGCGATTGTTCAAGCCAACTGAGCAGGCAGATGTAGTCAAAGTTTCGGTGATGACAAGGGATCGCTTCGCAGACTTCGGTAATGCTCTCGAGGCAGATGACGCAGCAGTCGGTGGCGTCTTCTTGCCGGGTCGCGATTTCGTCGAGGGTGCTTTGGAGAACTTGACGTTGTAGATCGTCTGTAGGCTGAGCTACTTCCGTCATCTGCACAGGAGTCGAGAGCATGCGATGCCTAGAATGTGCCAGAGTTTATAATGCGATATCGAGTCGTCCAGACAAGAGAGGGAAGATATTGAAACGGGGCTGATGAGGATGAATAATAAATGATGAAGTACTGTGGTACTGTAGGTAGAATTGGAGGTAGGTGGGGTACAGTGCCACAATCTGGAGCGGGCGGACCCGTTAATTCCGCTTACCCCTGCTGGTACCTGTCATGACGTGGGACTGTGGTCGCGTTGAGTGGTTAGGTCGCGTCCAGTGTCATAACTTAGATGGTCTTTACGCGTTTTAGTTGCTAAATTAATCGCGATATTCAGTTCCACTGTCCACTTCCCTCATGATCACCTAACTATTTGCTGCTCACCCATTTTCAGTCAAGACCACACAAATTTTTCAAATAACAAGACAAAAGAGTATGACCATGGACGAAGATACGAGAGCTGAATATGAGACTCAATCCCAGCAATTGCGCATCGACCTAAAAACTTGGGAAACCGATTGGGCCAAAGCACACGAGGGCAAGAAGCCAGGAAGAGGAGATATCAAAGCAAACGAAGAGATTGGTAAGACTTTCCACCCTTCAAGACAGACGACTTTCTGACAATCGGCAGCTGCAAAATATAAGCAGTACAACAAGGTTCGAGATATTCTCTCAGGCAAAATACCACCCCCTTCGAAGCAAGCATCCGAACCTGCAAAGCGGAAATCAGATGGTCTGCCAGCACAAACACCCACCAAACGAAACAAGCATATTGAAACTCCAGCGAAGAATCGTATCCAAAACCACGATGAGGACCTTATGAACACCCCAGCCATATCACGAAAACTGTTCAGTCCTACGTCTGTGACCTCGGTTGGCCCGACACCACAACGAGATGGCCAAGTGCTTGGGCTTTTTGATTTGCTAGTAGAGAAAGAACTAGGAACACCGTCAAAGAAGGATTCCGCGACCAACACAGGGTCCGCCCGCAAGCTGGATGCTACACCAAGTAAAAGGTCAGCAACAGCAGAAGACGACGACGACGAAAGGCTTGGCCGAACCCCTATGTCGTCAAGCAAACGGCAGCGACTGAATCACTTCATGACCCCATTAAAGAACAAGGATGGAAACAAGGATGCTGTGACACCGTCTTCGGTTTCGAAGCTCCAATTCGACACACCGGCATTCTTGAAGCGCAATACTCTACCGGTTCTGGAGGAGAATGGCGATTTTGACGCTCCAGCTCCTTTACGGCTACCACGCAAACCGTTTACAAGAGGCCTCAGCGAAATTGTGGCAAGTCTTCGGAAGGTTGAAGAGGAGAACTTGGATGACGATCTTGATGCACTGCGCGATGTTGAGGATGGTGGAATGGGTGAACCGAAGCCAAAGACACTCTTCCCGCCCAAACCCAAGGACGACGTGCTAGCCGACGATAGCCAAACACGGCAACTGCCTCTTGGTGGATTTGACGACGAAGCTTTGTACGACAGCCCCGTGGAGGGAGACGGCAATCCGACAAAGGTGTACAAGAAGAAGGGCCAGAAGCGAACAACAAGAATGGTCAAGATGCGTCCAATCCGGACCAAGAGACCCGAGAATATGGCAGGAAACCCCCAAAGCGATGTGGAGAATGATGAAACACAAATTGGTGGTGATGACGCTGGATCTGATTTCGATGAGTTAACTGAGAAGAAGCCCTCACAGAAGAAGGAGGGCACGGTTAAGAAAGCAGCACGAAAGGTGAATGAGTTGGCTAATGGAAACTTCCAACGATTGAAGCTTAGGAATAACGGAGCCAAGGGTGGACCAGGTTTCAACAGTAGGTTCCGCCGAAGAAAGTAACGAACGAGAACGGTCTTGATTTGGTAGATGAGTTATCATGAGATGCATTATATGGCGTTCTGGTTCAAAGGGTATACCAACAGATGGGAATAGGCAGTGCATTGATTGTTATATAGTACAAATGAGGGCTTGAGAGAAGAATAATCAGCATAAGTTTGGTCTTTGAAGTTGTATCACCTGTACGGATATTAGTTAATTCTTTGTTCTATCTCATGAAAATGATTGTGATAACCAGGCAGACTTCTGGAAGGAAACCCTCTGTGTAAGTTAAGTTATACAATCCTCCTGCCAATGGGGTTTGGCCATTTAATGTTAGCGCTATTCTTCACAGCAGGTACAGCGGATCCGTCACTGTGGGAGTTTCAGAGTGACCTTCTGTTAATACTTCCCTCCCTGTATACCAACTTACTACCTACCCATCAAACAAAGAAACGCGATGGAGCTAAACAACACCATATATTTCTTTCTTTCTTTCTTTCATTTTTTGCAAGGTCTTGGAGCTCAAGGTATTCTTGCGTTTCTTTGTTCTCGTCAACTCGGAATTTGCATTGTTTGGGTCCACGCGCATCTCATTCATTTGCCGAGCGCGTCGCAATTTTTAGCAATCACCATTTGCGACTCATCTCATTCTACTTCATTTCCTTGTTCTATAGACTTTACGAGATCAAGTCTTGATAATTCAGGAAGAGCGTTGCTGCTGGGCTCGTTAGAATAACCTGCCCATCACAAAGCAATTTCAGCTTGATCAAAGTTGCTGAGAATTTGAGTTCTTCTAAGTCAAGCTTTTCATATACAAACGTCTCTTCCATCGAACATCGCACATGGTGTGTATATTCAATAGCATGGGATAAAGCCTTGAGTATGCCGGTAAGATGTCAAACCCGGGAGCAATGAGTTGCCGTCGTTAATCGTTTTCAGCATATCGACCTGGACGAAGATGATGGGATTGACATCCCACCAGAGGTGTTAGCTAATCCCAACATCGACTGGATAACATCCTCGAACCAAGATCACGGCTTTGATGATGTATTTAAGGACCCCTTCGCTCCACAAGAGCCTCACACCAGCATCAGCCATGGGACGCCTAAGATGTGGACCAAGTTTGGTGAGATGGAAGAGGGGGAGGAAGACCGTATGAGCGTGATGGAACAGGTCGACTTATCTTCCATGTCGCCTGCTCCAGGTCCACCTAACTATGACTCGGGACCTGAGGACCTTTTCGAGGGCATAGATGTCGAAATGCTTGATGCTTTTGACCCAGAGATGACAGTGGAAGAATATTTTGGGTTTGCAGTCGACGAGGCTGGTGCTACAGCTGAACTGTTGGAACAGGAAGATGGCACTGCGATCAAAATTGACACGCCGGATCTTCCTCCGAGCAGCTCTATCAAAATTGAGCTTCCAGACGCTTTATTCCTAATCCCGCGGTCCTTCTATGAACCCTTCGAGCCTGGTGTGCCAATCGACAAGGAATACAAGGTCGTCGCTCAGCTCTTAGAAGCAGCGAAACAGGGAGGCCAAGACGTCAATGACTTTGTTGAATTTGAGCTCAATGACTTTGCCGTTTACTGCGAGCGCCAAAGATATGAACAGGAGATGTGCTCACTCCATCACCTGGACACAAAGACGGGCCACAGCAACTTCTTCTTCGACGGGAAGTTAAGCGTGGGAGACAAGGCCTTCTTTGTTCGACATGTGCCCATACGAGCTTTACCTATTGGCGATTACGGCACTTTATCCAAGCACACGGTACGCGATCAAATTTGGGTCCAGTCAGCAATGAATTCCAAGAAAAACATCTACTACCGACTGAACCGTCCCGCTAAAGAGTACCGCCGTTTCTTCGACCCATTCCTATGGGTTGCTGACCTTGCAAAACATTTTGTTGACTATCTTAAGGTGATGGGAGAAAGCAAACATGATGTCACTATCTTTCATTTCCGCTCAAATTTCAGCAATTGGCTAGCCAAGACACATAGAACGGACCCTGTCTTCTTGTCATGGAGAGAGCAGCATCCAAGTGCCGACTTTCGAACCTCTGTTGTTGCGAACTTGGCTTTCTTGCACAAGGAAGCTATCGGTGTGCTAGACTACGCTGGAACCTACGAACACACCTTATGGGCTGAGACATGGGAGTTTCGACGGTACCAGCGCTTTCCAAAAACCAAAGAGAGCGGCAAAGCACGTTTGAAGTCATCAAGGTCTACAAGTCGAACTGCATCACCTGCAGGTCAAGAAACTCGCGACCAAGGAAAGGACACCAAAAGCGTTCCCCCCACCATCGTCACTCAGTATATCCATGATTGTTTCCGCCATCTACCCTTCGGTGATCGTCTCGAAGCCATGCCGCTGAGCAACGAGACGGAGTTGCTAAGAAATGATCTGATACAGAAGCGACATCTCGAGCTTCCGGCGCCGCTTCACCAAAATGCTAAAGACATCTCAACGGCTGGCCAACAACAAATTCGAGATATCCAACCTGGTGACACCATCTCAACGCAGAGGGATGGCGAGGACTCCGGCACAAAATGGCGGCGCGACGTTTCGCATGGGTTCGACGATGTTGACCGTTGGCTCGCCCTTGTACAGCGGGTACATGTTGACACGAAGGGCGTCCGGCTTTTTGATGTGATTTGGTATTATCGACCTGTTGATACCCTTTGCGCTCTAATGAAGTATCCCTGGAACAACGAGCTATTCCTCTCCGATCATTGCTCTTGCGCTGAATCTTCCAAGATTTCCGAAGACGAAATCATGGGTGTTCATGAGGTTGAGTTCGGGGGGACATCAACCACCAATGCCGAGTTCTTTTGTCGCCAAACTTATGTCGTTGGTGAGCGAAAATGGGTAACCCTTGAAAAAGATCATCTACGTTGCTCACATAGGCGAAGAACTCCGCGGGTACCGCTTTATCAACCCGGCGAGACTCGGCTCGTCATGCTCGATAAGGCGAGCGGTCGGTCTGAACCTTGCGAGTTCATAACCTTTTACGAAGAGGAAGGTACTGGCATTTACAGATTCCGACGACTCCTGAGGAGACATCAAGTTGACCCTCAAGCGCCAGATGCTCGACCGAATGAGCTGGTGTATAGTGAGAACCTTATCGAGGTAAAGAACCGACGCATTCTTGAGCCTTGCTATGTCCGTTTCCTTAAAGCCTGGGAGAAGATACCAACACCCTACGATCGCGACGGTGTGGGCAACTTTTTTTACATCACACATGAAGAAGTCATTAATGAAGAGACTTCTGCAAAGTCATATCGGCCTCTCGAAGCATTTCCTTCCTCATTGCGTGAAGGGTATGATCCCTCTAAGCCCCTACAAAAATTGCGTGGACTTGATCTCTTCTGTGGAGGCGGAAACTTTGGCCGTGGTCTAGAAGACGGAGGTGGCATCGAGATGCGATGGGCGAACGATTACGATGAAAAAGCCTTGCACACATATATGGCTAATACTTCAGGTCCTGGTGAGGTACATCCGTTCTTGGGCTCGATCGACGATATGCAACGTTTCGCTATCGAGGGCAAGTTCACAGAGAACGTTCCTCCAATTGGAGACGTTGATTTCATCTCAGGAGGCAGTCCCTGTCCAGGCTTCTCTCTTTTGACGAACGACAAAACCACTGTCGCGCAGCGAAAGAACCAATCCCTCGTTGCAGCTTTCGGCTCGTTCATCGACCTTTATCGCCCCCGATATGGTCTTCTCGAGAACGTCCCAGGCATCATTCACAGTAAAGTCAACCGCGATCAAGACGTGTTCAGCCAACTTATCTGCGCAATCGTGGGACTTGGGTATCAAACACAGTTCTTCTTCCTTGACGCTTCTTCTTGCGGCTCGCCTCAGCGCCGCTCGCGAGTCTTTCTTGCTTTTGCCGCACCAGGCCACCGTCTCCCTCAGCGACCACATATTACGCATGCCCATCCAGAGCATACCAAGAACCATGGACTTGGCAGCACACCAACTGGCGGAGCAATGGCGGAAAGAATCATGCCCATTGCTACACCCTTCGATTTTGTCTCTGCTCGCGCTGCAACCGCTGGTCTTCCCCCTGTTTATGATTCTAAACCAGATATATGCGTCCCATATCCCGACCATCGTGTCTCTATAGGCATGACAGCCAGTCTCCGCAACAAGATCAATCTCATCCCCACACGACCCTGGGGCATGAATTTTGCCCAGGCATGGTTCGGCCTGGACTGTAAGAAGGCTGGCTCGGGTGTCCTCACGCCTGCCGAACGCCTCGTCTTCCCGGAAGAAGGTAAAGCTTCTCTGAGTCGAGTGGCCCCTTCCTCCAAGGCATACGGCCGACAGCGTCCTGACCGTCTTATTGAGACAATCGTAACAAGTCAGAGCCCGGATGATGCGAAGAATGGCCGAACGCTACACTGGTCTGAGAATCGTGTCCTAACCATTATGGAGGCACGACGAGCGCAAGGATTTCGCGATCATGAGGTCTTGCTGGGTAATCCGTCGGATCAATGGAAAATTGTCGGGAACAGCGTTGCGCGAGAGGTGGCTGTCAGTCTGGGCGCTGTGTTTCGCGAGGCTTGGGCGCAGAGTCTTGCAGACGAGCGTCGTGCCGAAAGCGATGTTGATGTTGCACCTACTATCAAGAGCTCTTCTGGGGCCCTAGCCCGTATGGGAATCGAGGTCTCACCATCTGTGAACGTCGACGAACTCGCTCGTGAGTCAGCATCTCTCGACGACAAAACATCCCGTTCGCGCAAACCACGAAGTCAGTCTCGCAAGAGCCAATCCCCGGCAACGCCAAGCCCTGCTCCTTCAGCAAGCACAAACTCGAAACGTAGTTCTATCGCCATCGAGATACGCACGTCAAAGTCGCCCAAGTCAAAGAAAGAAGACTCGCCTAGCAGAGCGACATCCGTGGCCTCCGGCCGTACCAGACCGAGTCGGCTGAGACACAGTACGACGAATGAGTAGTAGTGTTTGTACAATTTATGTCGGGCAAAGATCAAATACGGGCCTTTGTTTTTGATCGTGTAGCCAACACTATGTATGTTACTGTTAACGGTTTTGTTGGTGATCGGGAAATCGAAGGAGTTCATTATACAGGCAGTGTATTTGTGAATTAGCATGGTTCGGCTCATACGATACCCAAAAGCTATTTTGAAAAATAGAATGTCATTAAAGTTATCATAACCAACTCGCTAGTTACCTAGATTGCGGAAGCTGTCGCGAAAAACCGATGATGCCCTAGAACTCCAAAACAGTCTCACGCTGATGATCTTCTTACCCATGATGCAGCTTCTTGTCCCAAAGTTACAGTCGAATATAGTGCAAATGCTTAAAGCAAAACATGACGTGTCACATATCTCTCCTGCTAGTAACTTGGTCCCCTTTATTCCGAGGTCTCAAGGTCCTTCAGGGTCATCACCTTGGCACCCATAGGTGTCTGGACACCTGGCATCCTAATGCTAGCATACGGGACGCCAGACGCTTTCCCAAGTATAGTCACCAACTGGCGACCTGTAACGAACAAGTCTTTGCCTGTATAGTTATTCATGGCACATTCTTTAAAGATCTGGCCAATCAGTCGTTCACCAAGGGTTTCGATACTGCGGCCACTAGCCCATCCCTTTTCATTGCTCAGACGTTGTAGGAGAGAGAACAGAGACGTGCGAATACTAGTCTCCATCTCGGGCGTTGCCTGGATAGTAATGCCCACTTTCCCAACAACCTGTCGAAGCTGCTCGATGCACTGTTCGGTCCGCATAGGACGGAAAGTGAATTCGGTTGCAAATCGGCTTTTGATTCCTTGGTTACTGCGTAGAAGTCGATCCATGTCCTCCTCATAGCCTGCCAGAACGATGATAAGCTTGCGCGCAAACTGTGGCTTTGTCACTGCATCGACCAGCTCGCTCACTGCCTCTTCAGCGAATGATCCGCGACTACCGTTGAGTCTGTAAGCTTCGTCGATGAAGAGCACTTTACCAAGAGCCGATTCAAGTAGACGGCGAGTCTTGGGACCAGTTTGGCCGCAATACTCGCCGATGAGCTGCGAGGCCGAGGCGTCTATAACATCAGGCGCGGCAAGTAAACCCATGTTATAAAAGATCTCACCGAGTTTCCGTGCAGTTGACGTCTTTCCAGTTCCTGGGGGTCCTTTGAAGACGTAGGTAAACGGCACGTACGGCCGTGGATCAACATTACGCATCCTCATACCTTGTACCATGTACTGATATGACTCAAACTTGGAAATAATCTCTTCGAACCCGACAAACTCATCAAACAATGCCCGAGTGTTTTTCACAGCCTGTGACAAGCGATCATAGTCGGCATCGAAGTCCTGAGGTTCCAGAGGAACAGCGTCAATGTCCTCGTCGTTAGGCTTATTCTCTTTAGCAATGCGGCGGGATCGGGCCAAGATGGCCTTCGACAATAGATTGTCCACCTCGCCTCCGTTGCCAAAGTTTGGTCGAACAGAAGCTCGCTTCAAGACTTCCATGGCAACTTCCCGCGCCTTTTCGGTGGTGATCAACTTCTCCTTCGCCAACTTGAGGTCCAATACTTTGCCCAAGGTTTCCTCGCTGAAGTTTTCAAATACAAATGCTGTGTCCAGAGGAAACCTTCGCGCCAAGCCAGGATTGGCATTTGCATACATCTCCTTCATCTGCTCTGGGTACCCGCAGAGAATGACGCATCGATCTTCTCCGGCGGCACCAGTGACCTCGGCCACAATTGTGTCAATGATAGCGCCTCTGAAGTCGCCGTTCTTAGAGCTACCACTGCTACCATTCGTACCGGGGTCAAGCATATGGGCGTCGTCAATGATCAAGACATTTCCCTTGGCTTCTCGCAACGCCTCTTGCGTGTTGTTTTCAGACCCTCCAATATAGCGATCGAGGAGATCGGCTGGAGTCTTGGTAATAACATCACCCTTCGATAGAAGTCCAAAGTCTGCCAGGACTTTACCATAAAGCTTTGCGACCGTAGTCTTGCCAGTGCCAGGAGGTCCCAAGAAAACACGATTGGGGGAAACGTGTAGAGGATCATCACCGCGCATCTCTCTGATGAAATTTTGGTTTACCTGGCTCACCACAGAGAGAATGGATTCCTTCACGTCGTCCAGACCGACGAGTTCTTGGAGCTCCTTCCAGGCAGGGCTCTTATCAGGTCCAAGCGAGGGTCTGTTGCCTAAGAGGTCTTCTTTTGTCATGCTGTAATCCTCCAGATAATTTCCGGTCTTCCTAGCTTGAATGAAACGTTCAAGTTGTCGTCTGCAAGCTTCGAGGAATGCCTTCCTGACAGGCCAAATGTTGCCAAAGGACTTGCCATTGGCGTCCGACATGATTCTGCGGATCAGGATCTTGACATAGAGGCCATAATATCCACCCTCAACTTCCATCCTGTTCTTGAACCATTTTCGCATCATACCATGGAAAACCATTTGTAATTCATGAGCGGTGTAATTGGGCAACTTTAGAATGGGAAAGTGACTCGAAACCTCGGCGCTATAGCCCATCAAATCTGATAGACCCCACTCGCCGTTGCCAGAGATGATTAATACTACTTTGCCAGGTAGATCTTGGGACCTAACGTAAAGACTCCAGAGATTGCAATCGTCACTGTTCATTAAATGAGCATGATCAATGATGGCAATCTAATCAGGTCAGTGCCATATTGCTTAGGTAAGAAGGTATCAACTTACACAGCCACCACATGCGTTGCAGGTGTTATGAATTGTGCCCAAGGTCGATGTTTTGGACATGTTGTATGCCGAGAATCGGTTGATTCCTGGGAAGACACCAGACTTCTTGACTACCCCAAGAGATACAAGATATTTAGCATAAAGGCGGGACAGCATCGTCTTGCCAGTACCCTCATTGCCCATGAAAACCACGTCAAAGTTTTCCTTCTTCAAATCGGTTTCACGTCTTTGGGCTGCCTTGACTCTGGCCTTTGTCTGTAGGAAGAAAGCCTTCGCTTCCTCCAAGCCTGGTAAAGACATGATTCGATCCAGGTATTTGTTTTCGGCCTTTTCTACCTTCTTCTGTCGCAGCCATTCAAGTCTCGACGGGGATTCGTCTTGGCAATCTTCGGGTTCTAGGCCGTCAATCGACTCGTTATCAGAATCGTCATTTTCTTCTAGGTGAGCCCTTCTGTATGAAGTCAGTGAATGGTTTTGGGGTAATTGATTAGTCCATGTTCGTCTTACTCAATTTCATCCAGGAGCTCTTCCATCTCTTTGCAGAGGTGAAGGAATGCTGGCTCTGCTAACACGGGAGGCTCCTCCTCCACCACAGCTGCATCCTCAGATTCAGAGTCGGAATCCTCGTCAGTGTCATAAGGAACGTCGCCATACAACTTCCCAAGACCAAAGGCATCCATGTTTTCATCCACATCATCTTCGCTGTCCTCGACGGCTGGCTCTGTGGAAGAAATTACAGGCTTGGAACGACAACGCCTCCTTCTCAACCGGCGGCGGGGCTTGCGACTGGGAAGCAGGCCGAGAAGGCGGCTCACAAGGAAACGGGGTTCATCTGTCATAAAGTCTCGTGCCCATATAGGATACGTGGATTTGGGCTTGAGACCCAGGAGCCAAGAGACGGAAAAGTTGATATCTGTTGATTCAAGCTCCATCATTGCATTGAAGCTGATATGTTTGCTCTAAGATAAAGCTATAACTCCCAAAGTGGGTGAGGTGCTGGCTAAGCAGCACGGTAATGTAGGTGAGGTCGCTGCTGTAAATTGGTGAACACGCAAGATCCGGCGATGGAGATACGGAAGCCGGAGCGGGGGTGGGGATGGGTGGAAAGGGCGAGGAGATCGGGTGCGACGGTAGTAGTGATACGAGATACAGCGGAAAGATACTTGGAGAGAGATGAAGGGGCGATCGAGAAATATTGCACGTCGAAGCAGAGGAAGCTATCAAAGTTGTATTATGTTAAAAAGGTGGGAAGGAGGAAAATGTTTTGAAAAAGAAGAGAGCCTGGTTCAGATTAAGGCTGAGGAGGAAGCAGCAGCTGCCTGCTTAGTAGGTTGTTTGAAGTTGACTGCAGGCAGCCAATGGCTCGCACAGCACAGTAAGACGGGGTCTGGCTTTTGGTTGAGGTCGGGTCGGGTCCATCCTTCCCTAGTAAGTACCTACCTACCATCCATGGATGCCTTCCAGGTTCACTGCCTTGAAAGCCCGGTTGGGGTAGGTACCTTAGTGCCTGCCTTGCTTGGCAAGCGATAGGACAATAGAAACTGACTGAGGAGATCTTTCTTGACTGATTAGGTACCTATGCTGGGCTTCTCTTGAATAGATCCAATATGAACTCTCTTTTGCATGGCCTTTACGACCCCTGGATGTCATATCAACAACATTACTGTGTCTCGTTGATCGTGTGCATACATATTGGTGGTTCAAAGTACCACGACCCTGAACTCGAAACACGATAAAAGAGTCACCCGGGCTGACTGGGTACATCGGTAGTCAGTAAACTTGGGTGGGCGAGCTAAAACAAAGCTCTACCTAGCTGCCACTCAATTACAGTAGGTCGCCTAGCTCTCCTGCTACTCTGTCAGTCTGCCTGCAACTGAGAGGTTGCCTCATGCACTGCCACGGGACAATGGGGCATTGGATGGAGTATTGGCAGTCTATGGAGTGCCTCGAAAAGTGTTCAATCAGTTAATTGGCTGCTGTTGCCTACGAAAGCTGGTTTCACGCATTGCAAGATAGGTGCTAGGTGTTAGGTAGGTAGCTTGCCATTGATGGTTGATGTTGAACAAGGGGTCTCTTTAATGGGGCTGTTAGGAACCTAACAAGTGTGATTGCTGAAAGGATGTCAGTTGCTCCTGGCTCCCATCTCAATCAATCTAAAGTTCTAATCCACAAACTCATCGTCTTGGCTGAGTCTTGGCTTGTATCCTGATACAGATCTACATTAACATTTCGCTTATCCATTGAATCATTCTCGTCGAGGCGTTATCGTCCATGTTATCAAATTGACAAGGCTGAATTGGAACGCGAATTAACGGCCAATCATTTCATTCAACGTGCCAGCACAGATCCGACCCATCGCTGCCGAGCTGCATCCCGCGGAGGGGGGGGGATAGGGTCCACCGGCTGCCGAAAGCCAGCCAAACATTGCTCAGGATAGCGATGATACAGTAACTTAGCCCACTGTATGCGCCAGGATTTAGGCGATGGCTGTGGAGATGGGTTCGCCTTGCCGTGGTCAGCGGTGGGGCCTCAAAAGGAAACTGTAAAGACAGCAGTTGTTGTTGAGGGAGGGAAGAACAAAGACGAGACTCAACGAAACTGTAAGGCGAAAAGACGGGAAGTGTTACTATTAAGACAATATCGACAAATGCATCTCCATTTTTGTGTATCTCATCTCCAGAATTCCTAGCTTATGGAGATCAAAGCTTTAGAGGGGATCCCAAATTCGTCAACTCAGCTGATACAGTATGATACAGCCTGAAATTGACATGTAACTTATCGGGAAGAAGTCAGCGGCTGACGAGAGTGAGGCGGCCTCCTACTACGAATAAACAACTAAGCATTAATTCATCTGCCACACAATAACCTTTAATTCGTGCTCAAATAGTGATGTCTACCACCGTTTTGTTAGCCTCAAGTTGAGCCGTGCCCGTCAAACAATTATTGACTTCACTCAAACAAAACATCACCAGGGTTTCATTTTCAGTCTGCTACTCGGTTTATCCACACAACCCCACGGTACTGATCAAGGGCTGGCCTCAACTACCGGGCCAAAACACACACGGTCCAGACGGGATCAGCAGGGTCTTTACGGGGTACCCAATCCCATCCTCCAATGAATTTCTGGTTTTCATATACTGTGACTGCAGGTTACCCTATACCCTTAGATGCTGCCCTTAATCTCGACAATCAATCACCATTTTTATATAGGTAGTCAAAGACTTGACAGGCACTGCAGCGATCTCTGCAATGAGAGAACTTGGATTATCATTGCACAAAACCTTAGCTGTTCAACTTCTTTTGCTGTCTTACCTGAAGCGCCGACTCGAGTTGATGAGCTAGTGTCATGTAATATCACAAAATCACCATTCCACGAACATGCATTATGTATGCTCTTCTCTCTTCTCACAAACTAATGACAGCAAATAATCTATGATCCGGTATCGGAGAAATCCAAAATCTCATTGCAGTCGAAACTTTCCGAAAGCCCGTCAATAGTCGAGGCGAAGCTCAGGCTAACAACTACCGTCGACGAACCAATGTCACATGGAACTCAAAATTTACGGTTCCTGATAGGGCTGAGCAAGTAGCTTTTCCAATAGTCCTACCTAGGTTATCCCGTCACTGGAAGACGAACAGGACAGCTAGTCCAAGGAAAGGTCTCGTCAACTCGTTAACCCAGGTAGACTGAGGTAGTCACATAAACGTACCCTTTGACAGAATACTCACCGCATGTATTGTCTTTGATTGTCATATCCCTTCAGCCTCGTGACGCTTTCCATCACCATTCTCAACAACTGTACGGTGCCCACTTCCGGAGAGGCTCCGTGCAGTTCCATATTGGCTGGGTGATAAACCATTCAGCCTCACCAAGACATGGACTTAATTGCTTATTGCAGTGAAATATCATAAATGACAGATGCAGCTGAACCAAGCCTCATTACTCAGGGAAGATGTCAGAATAGGAACCATTCTGATATACTTGCTTGCTCTCCTCTAGGCTCAACGCAGAATAGGGACTTGGTCTTAGTCGACCTATAGCATCACCTATAACGATGTATGTGGTCTTGTGATATCGCAAAGATGTTCGCGGCAAGTTGGTGAGGTGTTTCAGGCATTGCTTTGAAGAAATGTCTGATATTGCCATTTCATACACCCTTACCTTTCCTGATCGACGACCGTTTAGGTCGACACGAGGTGTGTGTACTCACCCAATTAAGACGTCAACTTGCATTTTTGGCTCACTGTTATGCCAACGGCAAATACTGGCTCCTTTGAGACATCGATGATCTTCCACTAGGCGCAACATTCATCATAGTCTAACCTCAAATGTCATCACACGAGCCCACGATCCCTTGTGAGATCCAGGACAAGACTTAGTGGATTCCGATCAAAAGTGATAAACAGCTCTAGTCTGCATAGAGTTATGTGAGTTGACCTATTGGGATGTTAGGCCCCAAAAGTGAGTACAACGATGCAATGTCAATGTCTCGTGCCTGAAGCTTTGATCGCCATATCGAACGATTCGGGCGTTTGAGACATACAGAAACCGACCTGTCAGGTCTTGGCAGGAGGTCATAACAGACATCTTTGTCGAGCATCCGGCAGATCGATCCCAGCTGAACGGATCAAGACGCAAACGTGACAATTAGGAGGGAAGAGACGACAACGCCAACAAGCAACGCCGAAACATGTCATTCTTGCCCTTCACAAGATAAGACGGAGTCCCGCAACTACGATCCACCTTGCAGATGTGGGAAAGAAGAAAAAACGATACATGGCACGAGGTCAGTAGTAGAACTGTTCCACTTGGTCTAATAGCCCACATTGACAAGCTGAAGGGATAGTAACGGCATTGTGCGTTCTGCATCACCAACAACCTTCGGGACCGACTCAACGCCCGGGAGATTCACGTACCCGAAAATCCTGAAGGAAGCTGACACGCGCACCGAGTGGGGGCGTGTGAAGATGAGAAGTACCCCATGAATTGCTTTTTCCTCTCCAGGGCCACGATCACGTCTGTGTCTCCTTCGTGAACATTAGCCGGAATAACCGAGACTCAGGACTCAGCTTCTAGTCATTGAATACACCGCGGAACATTCAGAGCAGTGGAATTAATATAGTGGCTTATCAGAAAAGAAGCACTGAGCGGAAAGGAGAGGAGAGAAAAGAGAAGAGAGCAAAGGGTATGGAGCCAGGGCGGTCAAGTGATCGACAGAGACTAGACTGTGGAAGTCAGTGAACGGTGTTTAAGAGACATGCATGGAAGGTATTCTAGCCCAGTGTCCGTTCACCTTGCGACAACGGCGTTCCATGTTCCAAATAACGGCGGCGCTCCGAAGAGGGCGTCGAGATATCCAAGGATCGTCAAAGGGAGAAGGGATCGCGCCGAGCCGAACTGATCTGACATTAAATTCTCACTCCTCAGTTGAGATACGCAGTAATGAACAAGTTGTCATATTTTTGTTGCGAGCTTCAAGGAATTTGTGAGTTGCATATAGCTAGATCAATTGACAACCAATGTAACCGTGTTGGTCTGATTCGCTCGTGATGTGTAGTATCGAGGTTACAGACGTCAGGATATCGGGACGCTGCTTGGTTGGTCTATCGGCATTTAGCTAGCTACCTTGCAGATGAGCGCGTGCACTAGGCCGAGGCAGCAGAAGAATTCTTCTTTGCAGGTTATTTCCTGCGGGTGATGTAACAGCGTTTTACTGTAAGGCACATACAGAATCTGCACATGTCATGTATTGGCGATCGAAGTACTGATCTGCAACGCGATGTTGATATTGGACAATCGCCAAGAGTAATGGATCTCACTAACGTTAGTTAGCATAAATGCCCCTCGCGACCTCCGGGCCAAAGGGAAGCGTATAATTGACTGACATACGATAGGTCAAAAAGCGATACTATAGACTACACACACGTGAGAATACCTCTGATATGGCATCCCGAAAAAACTGGCCTGCCTGCGCCCTTTGAGGTTGCAGTTGTCAAACACATGCCATTTTCCGCGTGGGTGCAGGGATGGACATCGTGGGACCTACTTGTTTGGGCATTGTTGTGCCCTGACCATGACGGACTCCAGGGGTTTTTCGTTTTGCCTGTGTCGAGGGCTCATCTTAACGTCCGCAATGCAAGGCAATGTCCGGTAGTTTTTGACAAGTGACCATCGGCTCCTGTTCCAGGTAAGTAAGGTTGTGCAGTATGTAAGTACTTTTTTGCGTAATTCTGCAGGGAAGAAAGGATTGTAAAATGGCATTCAGAGAGTGCACTATACGTATGGCTTCCTTGTCAGATAAATTCCAGCAAAAGAAAGTTCAGAGACATAAAAAAAACAAGCACAACACAGTGATACAGAAGTCTTCATCACAGGATCACTCACAAAGGATCTTGTTGGAGTTCTGTCCAGAAAGATGACCCACTCTCAACTGGGGACATGGTTACTTCGTCGAAGGCTTCTGGAACACCTGTCACAAGCCGGCCCCTGGCTTGGCCCCGTCCGCTCTCTTGGCCTTTGCTCCGGGGTCATTTTGAGTCCTTTTGTGAGCGGAGCCCTAAATGGCGGCCCAAAGCCCCAAGGGTACTCTATTAGTTTGTAGATTCCACATCCAATGTACATATGTACAGTACAGAGTATGGGCTACCTAACCCAAGCCTGGTTTTCCTAAAATACGTACCTTAGGCTAAAGGCTCAGTCAGGTCAAGGTAGCATCGCATCGTGTCGTATCGTATCCGCTCTCGGTAGCGGATGGAATATCCACTGCTCCGAAGCGAGAGGACAAATCAAATCAAGTCGATTATTGCGCTGTGTTGAGTTGTGCTCCCTTGCTTCGAGCCAACGTGCACGCGACAACCAGAGAGAGAATAATGGAACAAGCCGAGGAAACAACAGCAATTTGTCTCAAGTTTCCTATTCCGCTCACGTAATTGCAGCGGCATTTGTGTCTGATGTTTTTCTCAGTGGAGATTGTCATCCAAACCTCGTCCCGCACTGTTCAGTGCCGTCAAGACAACCCTCTATCAATACAATCCCTCGAGATTAGAGTTCCCCGCGTAAACGGCTCTGCTTTTCCTTTAGTTAACCAAGTCACATAGACGGAGCAATGAAACATTTTAACACAGCAAACCCGTCTGTCTGCGTCTGTGCGAACCCATCCTTCTCGTGTTGTTGTAAAAGGTGCTTGTCATAATGACCATAGTCAACTGCCGCCCAGGCCCTATTTGGGTTAGAGGCCGTTGTTTGATAGGCTCTGTTGGCTTTGCGTTTCGTCGCTGAAGATTGCAATGTCACAGTATCCTGCATGCTTCAGTATTAGTTCTCACCTTTCGAGTTGAGTGCTACCTTTGTCTGTATGCTCGCTCGAGTTGCTCCGGGTCAGATGCGGCCGTTAGAACATCATGACGAGCTGGTCCTTGGGAAACCGTCCCTGCCCGCCCAAGTCCCGTCAGACCCAGAGTCCAAGACCAACTCTTTTCTCCGACAAAACAATAAAGACCCCTGACCTTGTTGCTTCAACCGACGCCGGTGCACGCGATGGTGGAGTCTTCTATCGGGTCGGTTCTCCATAAGTGCCTCAGCATCGGGACTCTCCTCATAAGTTGATCACCTAGACTGGCTCTAGAAGCTGCCCCGACGTAGGCTCGGCTTTTGCTTCTCAACGCGTTCCCGTTTCTTTTCCACTGTGTTGTCCTCCGGGTAGCGGTTAGAGAACAAGCAGGGTTTCCGCTAACCGCAAGGAAGATCATGTTGCACTTCGGAGTCTCTCTCATCAGGATGGCTTACATATCCAGGCTTGGCGTAATTGAGAAAACAAGCCCAACATCTGCTTCATTGGCTATCCTCCTTGTCTGGTCCTATTCAAGTCAGGACTAGTCAAGCGGAACAGGTCCCACTAGCCACAGTACAGTACATACATACCAGAATTTTATCTTGGGCCGGTGCTCGGAGACTTGGTTGAAGGATTAGGAAGGGAAGTCAACGGACAAATGATACCGACAGGGTTAATAAAAAGGTTATTCTTGTTGTAATAAAGATCCGATCCCTGTGAAGAATGAGCCAAAGCAGTTGGGACCTGAAGCAATGGACTAGGAATCCACCCACCTACCCACTAGCAGATCAGTTATTCAACTGGAAGACCCTTATTACGTTTCTTTTTCTCTTCCCGACGGCGTGTTGCTGTTGCTGTTGATAGATAATCGTTAACCGCAGTTGAGTGGGTCATGCATGAGACAGCAAAAAGCAAAGAGAGCTGAGAATAACCATCCATGTCCATATCTTTGAAGCAATGGCCATCACCATCACCATCACGATCCTTTACCCTTGAGGCAATTGTTCCCTTGGAATTTGGTCTGCGGTGAGAGTGATGGAGGCGGTTTGTCCACTTTCTTGATTGCGGATTCGTCGTCATCGCAGAGTAAGTTCGGTGATGGGTGGACACTACCATAGTACAGTACTGTAGGAAGATTAGCTTAGCGTATCCGAGAATTTAGTCGTGGTTTTCAACGAATTGCTACCTACCTACCCGTGGGTATGGCCATCCCATCTACTGTCTAGGTAGACATAAACTTCCTTGGGTTGGCCATTTTTGCCCAAGCTGCCAATATTAGACACGAAACTGACTTAACAGTCTGTGATATATGACGATGCTCATAACCCCAAACATGTCATCTTCGCACAGGACGCATTAGCACTCTTGCGCTCGCACGTTTATTAGCACCAGGGGGAACAGGTTTGATTGTTGTTAGTTTGATTTTTAGAGGCGACGTGCCGGTGCCGCGCTCGGCCTGCAGCTAAGCAGCCAAGTTAGTAAACAGCCGCTAAAAAGTAGGTCCATGTACCTTAGTATTAGTGAGAGAGGAAGGATGGAACAGAACAAAAAAAAAAAAAAAGAAAGAAACGGCACCGCATTGCTGCATTGCACTGAAGAGTCCACTCCACTCACACACACTGTTGTCAATGCTTGGCTTTTCTACTTGTGCCTGTACTGTACCCACCTCATGGAAGCATTCTTTTCTCCCCCATGTTCCCATGTCGCCTCCTATTGGATCCCATTTATTGAAATATCCATCCCATGCCTTCCTCAAACGGTTTCTTTGGTTTGGTTCGTTCGCGAGGGGCCTTGTCTTAAAAAACGCCCACCCCCACAGCAAAGCCACGAGCTTCAAGTCGACATCCATCTACTACCTATACCTATCCTACCTTGTCTATCTATTCATTGAATTCATTCAGAGGAAAGAAACATCTCGACTCTGCTCAATTCAAACCTCCGCACTGAACGGTGATGGCTTAGACAAGCTCAAGTCACTCACTATCAACTCTACTTCTCTGCTGTGCTTTGCCTCAGGTAATTCCAGGCATCGTCATCTCCTTCAACCTACCTGGGCCTTGGACTAAACCTTGTCTCGTCCCTTGGTCGTTTCCGTCGAATCCCCTCCAATTGCCGTCCTACCTCTACCATCATCTCTTTCTTGTCATTCTCGATACCATCTTTGGCTTCCCGTTCTTTTCCCGATACTTTTTTTTTACTGCCGCCGCGCCTTTCCGCCTGCCTTCCTCTCACCAATCGTTACTAATTGCCCCTCTTGCGACCGAACTCTACATATCTTCTTACCTACCCTCGCAACTCAAGACCTTGTCTCGTCTCATCTATCTATCGGCTATCCAGAAACGTTACTTGACGGACGGACGAGCTCGCTTTAACTTTCTTTGTTGATCAATATTGCCCGGAGCAATTGCACCAACAGCAACCATACAGTACCTTGTCCTGATCTGACCAGGTTTTGAGCCAAACATAGCTCCGAAAGCAAACATCCAGCCTTCCAATAAAGATAGTCTCTGACGCCAGTATTCGACCATATCAATTGAAACGGATTCTTCAACAACAAGCTACTCGCCTACCGTAGCCCTACTGCACTCCGCAACTGTAACCGACCTGCATTGCACTTCGCTGCAACCACCATATCATATCGCACAACAGCACCTACCTACCTGACCTGCCCACGCCCTTGACGATCCGGCCCCTGCTCGCGCTGCACGTTTCGCCTCCGACGACTCTACAGGACTGTCATTCTTCTGTTGCTACATTACTCCGAAACAACTTCAGCTTAAAGTCAAGCTCTAATCTCTCCGACCCCCTCGTCGTCCCTTGTGCAGTGTTGTGCTGCCCCTAAGGGTGACCTCTCCTGGTCTCGCAGCCTCGATCCAGCACTCTTGTTCGTTCCTCTGCCGCGATTCGATTCTGAGACGATACGTCATGACATACATTGTAAGTGCACAACACAAACTTCTATCATCTCAGTCAAATCTCCATGTTGTCTTGCTTTGTCTTGCCTGCTTGTCTGGCTGTACAACCACATGCCAATTCCTGCCACGTCCGATGTCGTACCCTCCATCTTCCGCGCTGCTTCCTCCGCCCTCCACGTTCCTGTTCAACCGACGCCCTGGTCAACGAGGGCATCACACGCCATGCATTCACTTCACATGGTCGACCTCTTGTCTCAGAACATCCCTGTCAACCATAATTGCTTTCCTCCTTCAGCCTTTGTCGCTTTGGGTATTGGTATTGATCTGCTTTGGTATCGGTATTGTCCGCCTTGTTGGATCCAGGCATTTCTGGTACCTTTTCCAAGATCTGGATATTACCAACCATGATCCCATACACACACTTATTTTCTATCATATGTCAACCTTTGATCCCATCCCATGGCAACCATGTCTTGTTTCTCATCGACGTTGCTTCTTCACGTCGCTTTCAACCTTACCTTGCTTTTATCCTCCTTGGCTTTTATCCTCACATCCTTTCCCTTTTCACACCCTCGCTTCCTGGCTGCTTTCCGTTGACGGCCCGTCTGCCGTACCTCCTAATGCCCATCGAGCCGCCCGCTGCCTGTCTGACATGCGCTTTCACTTTCACTTTCACTTTCACTTTCACACACCCTATTCTGCCTGCCTGCATGCCTGCCCTTTCCTTCGTCTCATCTCGTCCCATCCCACATCCCACGCACCCAGACTTGTCTGTACACACCCTTGCCTGGGTACGAACAATACACAGGCGCACACAGACAGGCACATACATCCACACCGCTTCACCGCTCGATTATGACTGCCCTGCCCTCACTCTGGCGCCGGCTCTGGCAATACCTTGGGCAACTATGATGCTTCTCCCTGGAATCCCAACTCACCGAGTGCCACATCACTTCCATCCCTCAGCCCCATGACCCCATCAACGGCCCGTTGCCGATAGGAAAGAGGAGAGGGCAATCAAAACAAGCTTCATCAAGACACCGAGATATGCCACATCCCCTTTGTTCTATAATACCATGTCTCCCATCGCTGCCCCCTTGCAACCATCCTACTCTAAGTCTATTTATCCATTCATGCTCATGTATCCCTGTCCCACAACGTCATGGCTCTGAGATGATATACACTTTAATATCCATCTCTTTGTTGCCATGATCAATTCTCCTTTCGCAGCTTGCGTTTTATTTTATCCTTGAAAACTTTTGCTTTTGCACCATCAAGAGACATCTTGCTCAAATGCGCAATACACGATCACTAATGCATTCTTTCCAGCTATGTCTTGCTCATTACTGCGACCTCCATGGCCCGACCCCTCTGATGGTCACTGAGGGCCTACCTGCGTCATGCACTGTATGCTTCGAAGATGGTACAGACCCTGCCGATGATCGACCGCAAACCAGCCCGCATGCTTCCTCGACGGCTCTCAATGAAGCCTTGAAGAACCTCGACCTTTCTCGGAGCGCTTCGTTACCAGCGTCTGAACAAGATGCTCAGGCGCAACGTGCAAAGCTATTGCGAAGCCCCAGCTCGAATACTGGCGCAAACACTAGTGCAATCGATACACCTCCCGAAAGCCCTCGACCAGCTCCTCCTCATCCCCGTCGCGATTCGAGCTTTCGGAGAACTTATGATGAGACGGTTACAAAGAAGCAAGGGCCTTGCGATAACTGCGCAATGACATTGCCGCGCCAGCAGGCGGGAACAAATAGTCCACAACTGGCCAACAACGCGCGTGGACCAACATTGCGCACGCGTGCGCCTGCAGAACGGGTTTTTGGTGCTTCAGGCCAGGCATCGCCTCCCAATTCGCAAACCTCGAGCGACACGGATGGAGAACGGGACGAAGACCCTCGGGCTCCTCGTCATAGAGTGACACCCTCAGTCAGCTCGCGCAATACTTCGCGATCGAGCAAAAGTGGTGGTACAGCCAATTCGACCGCGGCCGAACGGACACCCTTCCACCTTCATTATGTCGATTATACATCTACCCACGCTCCGGTTCTACCCGACTCTTTCTCTCTTATTCGTGCTTCTTGTTTGCGCACTCTATCTTTCGAAACTTTGCCTCGGGCTCCTTCTACAGCAAACCCCACATCACCCGTTATGAACACTTCCCCGGCCTTTGTCACGACACAGAGCGCCGGCTCGGCTGTTACAGGCGGCCCCATCTTTTTCGGCGACGCCAACGCTGGTTACACGACAGCTTACATCTTCCGTATTCCTGATGTACACGCACGGGGCCACAAGCGAGTTTATGCTTTCTTGGCACTAAGTACTCACCGAGAGCGCTTGGCTATGAAAACATTTGCCGTGGTCTCGACAGCCTTCCGTGACTTCGCTACATGGATACAGCAACTGGCTGAGGCCGAGGCCGAGCGAGCGGCCGAGAACTCCCCTATTGGCAGCAGCATCTATGGGGGTGGCTATGCACCTCCACAACCGCCTGTCGAATCCTCCGGAGGTACTGATCGCAATGGCAGCAGCTTTCTGACAGGCGGCAGCGGGTTCACCCGACGCATGGGTGGTGGACCTGGTGCCTCGGCCCCTAAAGCCCGCGGTCTTGCGGAGATTGTTGGACAGCCTGATATCTTTATCGAGCTGCACCGACGTTTTGTTCACCTGCTCTTTGAAGTCGGTGTTACTTTGAGCTCGTAATGAGCTTTTTATGCCTATTGGCATGCTCTATACGTTTTTCTGCCTAGGCACATCCGCAAGTCATTGCCTCGAGTCAATGTTCACTCCACCAACATGCCTTGCTGGGATGACTGGGGTTGCTGCAGATGTACCCAGCCTTACCGGTGTTACTCTACGTGCCTACACCAATAATCTCGAGCCGCCCAACACCCGGCTCCTCTTTTTCTGGCAGGATGATTCTTACGCGAGTATGACTATACATGCAAGCTTATATTCGAGAGTCATGGTAACGGCTAATGGTTAATTACTCAACGAAGCAACGATTCAAATCGATAGCTGCAGTCTTTTAGGGCCTTTGCGTCCTAACCACACTTTCCTTTTTACCAATGCTTGAGGTTTCTTGGCCGCCGCACCTCTGCCTTTCCGCCAGACCGGGAATATATACCCTGGCAGCCGCCGATGTCGCCAAGAACCTCTTGCAACTGTATTTTTACATCTTTCGCCTCTGGAAGGGCTCCACGGCGTTCCTCACCTGGCATTTTCTTGGCCAGGTATCTGATTACCCTTGGCGTTTTCAAGCGTTTTGAGTTTTGTCCGGTTTTCTACTATGGTGTACAGAGACCTCGTCAGGACGAGGAATTCACAGGGAACAAGCGGATCCAAAATAGACTGGTAGCGAATAGGAAAACAAAAACGAAAAGATGGTAAGGAGACGGAGTTATGGGGCAAACATGTGTATTTTATTATCTGTTCTGTATCTGTACTTCTCTGTGGCTTCTCTGCGGAAATGAGCAGGGGGGCATCGAAATGGTTTTTATCTTTATAGATTTCTCGTTATAAGCGCAGTATTAGACATGGATGGCATGGCATGGCATGAAATGGAATGAAACGGAAAAGAACGATTCTTTATACCTGTTTACGTGTTATGGTTTGATGCTGTGTTAACTTACACGTGAAGTGTTTCAAAGTGATGTATGAATTAAGGAAGGAAGATCTAGTGATCCTGCACTTTCACTTGAGCCCGACGAAACATAATTCTAAACAAACACCAGTTGCGGCACAATCACGCTTATTTCGAGCGCTCGTATTATCTGGCAATTCTCTCGGTTGGTTTCAACCAGTGTCGAAACATGCTCATGAGACGCAAAATGAGTTTACATCATTATGTAATTCACCAGTCATGCAAGTCAAAATTTCACAGTTGACATCAAATCACGAGTTCTTGGAACAGGAATGTTCATATCGCTGGTGCCAAATTGGCACGCTGATTAATCCCAATTCTACCTTCTCAACCTCTAAGCCATCCCCATTCGTATGGTCTTTTCCCTCCATATATCGCTTGGCCCAGAATTCGGGCGTATGTAATACAGTGTAGTTGACACATGAGAGCTTGCAAAGCGGTAGTGACGACCGATTTGATTTATTTGTAAAAGTCGAACTTGTTCTCTTCACCCGTACCCTTGACCTGGCTTGAGTAGGCGTCCTCGAGATCGCTCTGGATGATGTTGTACCGGTTCTTACGGACAGCACGGAGACCTGCCTCCTGCATAATAGCAGCGATAACAGCACCAGAAAGAGGATCGTTTCGGACAATCAAAGAGTCGAGGTCGACTTCGGGAGCCAGACTCATCTTGCCAGCAATGGTGGAGAAAATCAGACGTCGCTCACGGCGGTCTCGTAGCGAAGGGAATTCAATCTTTCGGTCGAGACGTCCAGGTCGGAGAAGAGCAGGGTCCAGAGTGTCGGCTCGGTTGGTGGCCATGATGACCTTGACGTTAGCAGTCTGATCGAAACCATCCATCTGGTTAAGGAGTTCAAGCAGAATACGCTGGACTTCTCTGTCGGCACCAGTTTGAGCATCGAAACGTTTGGTGGCAATGGCATCAATCTCATCGATGAAGATGATGGCGGGTGAGTTTTCGCGAGCCATGCGGAAAACATCTCGGACCATTCGGGGGCCTTCACCCAGGTATTTCTGGACGAACTCAGAACCAACAACTCGGATGAAGTTGGCAGTAGTCGAGTTGGCGACAGCCTTAACCAGCATAGTCTTGCCGGTACCAGGAGGACCGTACAAAAGAACACCACGAGGAGGGTCGATACCGATCTGCTTGTAGAGGTCGAAGTGCGTCAAGGGCAATTCGACAGCTTCCCGAATCTCCTGCTTCTGCATATCCAGACCACCGACATCGGCGTATGTCACATCGGGCTTCTCGTCAGCACCAAGCATAGCAATGGAGGAATCGGCCTCGGGAGGGAGAATGTCGACGAGGGCGTTGGAATGTCGGTGGAGGGCAACCGAGGAGGACGCCTTGAGCTTCTCGCGGTCGAGGGTGGAAAGGATTCGGACGACATAGTTGGATCCAGTGCTAGATTGAACAATGCCGGTACTTTGGGACATATTGATTAGCTGGCGTTGATAGATTATTGCGGAGAGAAGCATACTTTTGGTCGATCGCTTCCATGAACTGGCCGATAACTAGTGGAACACTTTGAATCCGCTTGATCTCCTCTTGAGCTCGCACCAGCTCACGCTTGAGACTCCTACACACAATCAGTACGCTGTGGAAAAGTTGAGGCTCTTTCGGATGAATTACCTTTGCTCATCCTTGATATACTCTTCTTGCAGCTGGATATACCTATACCGAAGCTATCAGTTCCCCGCCACTTTGCGATATCTAGGAACGGAACATCGTACTCTAGTTGCCTCTGAAGCTTCTTCAGATTCGCGTAGTCATCTCCTCCATCGGTCGAAACACCTTCGAAGTTATCAATGGTGGGAATAGCTGAGTTTGCGGCCCTCTTGTGAGGCGCCACTTGGTTTGCTGGGTTTTCGACAGCGACGTCACCCATCTTTGCGCTTTTGTTGTTCTTGGGGATTACGGATAAGACTCGAAGAATAGCGATATAGTCTGATATAAGCGTAAGATTTCGTAAGCGATTGTCGTCGGGGAGCGCACAGCTCGATTGTTGTTTTGATGGTTGAGGGAGTGATGGATGAGCTGCTTCGAGATGATGCCAGGCGCCAGTAACGACGACGACGACACTGGAAGCTAAGGTAAGCTAGCGCGATATCGTTCTTAGTCAGCGAAATGTGTCTACAGCTGCACGTGACCGGACTACGTCAAAGAGCAATAGCACAATGAGGCCAGTAAGTGTCCACCTCAGGCAATCTTGATTGGTCCACGATATGACCTTCCAGGCAAGACGAAGTGGGGTTACAAGCTTGCAGCAGCTGCAAGGCTCCCAGGCTTCAAGGCTTCCAAGGATGGTTGAGTGAATCAGATTGGCTGATTTATGGGGGGATCTGCCTTCACAGAGACGTGGGGACCCTGAGGGGACTGTTTCTCTGGTGTTAGTGTGGGTTGGTACATGAGCGATACAGTGGGCATCGTGCCGCTGTACTTTGGCACTTGACCCTTCTGAGGCTCTTAAAGCTGGGGGAAATGCCTTAGCGGCTGAGCTTGAATCAGTCCAAGGTCGATAAATGGCGGGTTTTGCGGTGAGGATAGACTCATGACCAGCCGTGAGACGGAATCTGATAAGGCAGCCCCGCGATAGTTATCCAGATGATACGAAAGGCCCTGTAGAACAGAAGATATCATGACAGACAGAGTATTCTATTTGGAACTCACGAGAAAGTGTCTGGTGTTTTGTAATGTTCCTCGTACCTATGTAATGTGGATATGTATTTTCATGCACAGTTTCATCTAAGCCCAAGTACTTTCTTGTACTGTGGCTTATTGGGGTCGGATCAGGTCGCTCGCTCATTCACGGGATGATGCGGCAGTGATTCACTGGTCGGCGGCCGAGGAGTCAGTTCAGTCACACTGGACGGTATGAAACCACCATCTTACCAACCTACTTTCTACTACCCTGACTTGTTGAACCTTCAACAAACTCAACCCTCTTCTTCTTTTTTTCTCCATACTCGCTTCCCCTTGTTCATTTGCCTTCCCACAAACGCAGTCTTCTGCCATCTTGACGCCCTCTAGACTATAGTTCAACTGTCCAGTCTCTCTGTTGCGTCATTCCACCCCTCGACGCAGTCATCTGCTCTCTTCCTCGCCCTGCCGTCCACGACTTGACTGACGCTTGTCGTACGCCAATACCACCAACATTAGTACCCCTCGTTCCACCTTGGGCTCTCTTGCAGCTCAACTCGACTTGACTTCAATCACCACAATCATGTCATCCTCTATTGCCATCCCCGCTGGCCCCTCGGCCACCCGCTCATTCCACAAGGGCACCGGCTCTCCTACCAACAGCCCTTTCGGTACCTCACCCTCATCGTCCCCGCCGTCAGCCCGCAAAGATAAGGCCCTTCATAACCGCCGCCCGAGTCTTCTGAGTAAGTTGAAGCCCGAAACTCTGCACAACTGCCTTATCAAATGACCGTGACTGTTCTTTATACTAATTTGAACTCGCTGTAGGTTCTTCTCTCTCTAAACAAGAATGCACTGTCATTAACATCGGCGACCCGGAGGGCCCTCCCCGACTGGTAAGCTTTAGAACTCAACACTTGATCGTTTAGATCTTACTGACTGACTGACTTCTATAGATCTCTTATCTTTCTTCGAGCCAAGGGTTCGCCTGGAATCCCGGTATGTTGGATCGGAGCATGGCGCACTCCCAAGGCACTAACACATGTGACAGAAATCTTCCTCCCGTCTTACATCGACTGCGACTATGTTCCCCTCGAGAATCGCCGCGATCCCGTGCATGAGATCGTTCTGAGCGACGACGAGTCGAAGAACATGCTTCCCCATTAAATCGCCCTGCATTGCACCGTATACCCGGATCAGGACACGATAGACATTTGCCTTCTCACGAGATTCCCGATTGAACATTGACTCTTTTTACTATTCGACTATACTTTTCTCACGGTGTTAAGATTCCCGCGGTTCTTCACTTCTGCTTCTGCCAGGCGACGAGACGACCATCATACTTGTTTCAGCCTGTGCAACGCATGGACATTATTTGATGGAGTAATTTGGGACAGGGTCCCCGGTCGTTCGACTTGACAGCCTCACTTTCAGGTTTTGGCTTTGGCTCTGGCTTTGATGGAGTATCACAAGACATGGCAAAGCATTCATCACCTCACCACCCGGCATATACGGGATCGTTCTTTGGAATTGGATGGGATAAGACAAGGCCTGAATTCGCGGGCAACACAGAAGGGACTGGGTTTATTTCATTTTTGGGGTCTTTATGCAAAATTTCCTCTTTTTTTCTCCTGGCACGCATTCTATTTCCACTGTATTTGTCTTTCGAGGGATGATGGCGTTTGAGGATGGAAGGTGTTTGTTGTTTAACTGTCTCTCAATTCACATTATCACTTGACTTTCCTGAACTGCACGTCAAATGACACCCGAGATGGTGATCTTCTTCCCACTGGCGCCAATCACCGACGACCGAGATGAGCCGGCCTCCTCCTCTTCCGATTGCTTGCCCGGACCGGAGCTAACAAAATGGGGCGACGGGGCCGATCGGGAACCTTGATGTCATCAGATCCAAAAAGTAATTCCGTTTTGGGTGCGTAGTCTACACAAGGACAAACTGACATCTTACAATGCTTGGACGATAAAGAGCATAAGTATTTAGGGATGGGAAGCCGAATGAGAACGAGGCCACCAATTTCTTATCGTCCCCATAGCATATCTCGGCTCTATCATCATATTTCCTGGGCGTTGCTATTCTCAGAACCCAAGGGTCACTGTCGTATAGAGTCAATTTACGGTATTGTCTAGCACATACGACCATAGCTCGCAGAAAATACGGGATCCCGTTCGCTCTCCCATAGTCAAGCTGCGAAGCGCTGGATTAGTAGTTGGGTCGGTGACGACCAGCGAATCCCCGGTGTTGTATGTCCTTCTTCTTTTTTTTTTTGTCGTTTTGTGCTGGGGGACGAGCTGTCTTTGGTGTGTTCAGTATATGTAGTGGAAGCGGCAATATCCTGAACTTTGAAATTGGTCGATGGTGAAAAGATGTTCTTTGGTCTTTTTGCTTCGCTCTTTACGGAGTCTTTTTGTCTTGGCTTCATGGTGTTAATGGTCCACCTTGACTACCGACATTGAAGGGTCGCATCTCATTTCGCCAGGTTCATCGTCCGATTAGCATGAATGCCTGAGTAGTGGTTATTAGCCGGCATCTTATTGCTCAAAATGTCTAGGAAATGCCTAGACATTGATTCCATGTTGAATGGGACATGAGAGATCCCATAATTGACCACGCACTCCCTCGACCACATTTGAGAAGCGTTTTCCTTCATGCTATTCTTGTGCTTGAACTAGCCCGTATCACTAGCTCTGTGTCTCGGCCTATGTTCAATAATAGACGTGTTGCTTGTTGGCATTGTGTCTGAATGGAGAGAATTTGCTGGTTGGGAGACATCGGTTATGATATCCTAGCATTACATACACCATGGTATTTATCATCTGCGTAGTCTTGATCTCTTTTGAGAAGGCCGTTGGGAACAAGAATAAAACACGATGCCAATGGTATTACCGCATCCTGTCTATCGAGCTTACGAATGCCCTCTTAAACCATCGGTCTGGTTCCACCTGAGACGTTCGTAGAATCCCAAACTTCGTCTCGTCATACCTGAGGATGCCTCAGGGGAAGGAATCCTCGAGTTCCAGGCGACTACATTCTAGCCATCTCGTATAGTCAGTCCAGAACAGACGGTTCTCTCACTCCCCTCTCGTTGTTCATTTAAATACCCTTATGGTCGATTGAGATACGTGTATCGACTCTTCTATGGGTGACAGTATTGATCAAGACTGAGAGTTATGTCTAGTAAATCCCATACGAAGCCCTAGATTTGCCTATTACTCTATTCATTCAATACTAACAATATTGCAAGAGTTCAAGAAATCCACAGGCATTTTACAATCCATCATCGACTTCTTTTTGGTCTTGCACAAGACTCAGCTGAACCCAGCTTGGGCACTTGGCCGTATCCCAAGTCTCGATCCTCATCTCATAAATCACGAGGTCGTCTTTGGATGTAGGCCTTCGGTTCAAAGCAGCTGAGAAGATAATCCCTGGTGTCCGGACGGACCTCTTCACGGCGCGATCCGTATGGGCGAGAAAGGACTTCTTGTACTGCACACATGCGCGGAGTAGGGCGCTCTTGCGACTCTCGTCCATCTTGTCGCTAGTTTGCGAGTCGGGTAGCTCGCGGATAGAACACGAAGCGTTCTCGCTCGATATCGTGAAATCAATCCTGAAGAGTGAAGATTGCGAACCTTGGGTGCAACGAACCCACAAGACTCTGAATGAGGAGTCGTGCATCGACATCTCCCGCTTCATCCACTCTTCGTTAGGATAAGCCAGAACGACATGGAGTGAAGACATTTCACTTGACTGCATCTTCAATAACAACTTTACTCTTTTGGATGAGAAAAGAGGCGTTGGCGAATATGCGGTGTTGCTATCGGCAAAATAGCCACTTGGATGGATGAACAGCTCAGTTGACTCAAAGCGGTTCAGGAGTGACTTCGGTACGCCGACAAGGCATGTTGATTCTGCCCTGCAATGGATCTGGGCCAAAGTCTCACGATTGTGGTCGAGGAACACACATACAAGAAGATCCTGGACCTCGTAAAAGAGCCATGCGAGAGACGGGGCTGGTAAAGAGTGATTTGTGGGTGTCATGACGGGAAGGCTGACATGGAGACCGCGACTTGTGAGTTCTGGAGGATTAGGGGCTGTTCTCATGGCCTTGATACTGTCAAAGCTACGAAACATTCGATCGTAGTCTTTCTGCTGAAGGACTTGGTATATTGGTGCCTCGTTGCCAAGAGCCTCTCTTGAAGGTCCGGCAGGTGCTTGGCCCCCCGAGTTCTGGGGCTTATGTCCTCGCAGTCGGATACTCGTCGTAGCAGTCTTGGAGAACTGCGCAGGTGACCAAGCCAGGAATCCAGTAGCACGAACATAATGGTTGACTGGGCCGCCGTCTTGCTGTAGCGTCCACGCAAAAATACTATAGTCTTCCTCCTGTCTGAGGATCTGCTCCTGGAGTCTAAGAAACGATTTTGGCCCTTCACCGTAGAGCAGGGGCATGTTGACGTTGAATAATCCTAGAAGACAGTAGGCTAAGTCTTCTTCTCTGGTTGTGGTTCTTGCTGATGCCCATGACATTCGTTCGGCGACGTTGTATGTAGACGGATTCGCTCCACGCAGTACTGAGATGGGTATTCCTGTGACGCTACCTATGCCTGAAGCTAGGCTCCTCTTTGTGCCTATGAAATTCCATTCCTTGGTGTAGAGCTCAACAGTTTGCGGTGCGATCAACTCCTGTAGTGTCCAACCTCTAGTGAACCACCTGCTTTTGTAGAACTCAACGACTGGGAAGGCCAACGTGAGGCTACTATCTGTGACATCCTGCAAGTAGGCGTAGCACACAGTTGCCCTCTGATACCATGCGTACATGGAGTTGATAGCTTCAGAAAGCTCAGCGCTGCTGGACTTGTCGATGCAGCAGGTATCTATCCAGACCCAATCGAAGCCATCTTGAGCTGCTTTCTTGCAGCAGCCAATGAGTTTGGCATAGCCTTGCTTTGAGGCAGCTGCTGGAGTGCCAATGTCGCAGAAGAGGACTTCTTGTTCACCCCATGTGTGACTGAGTATAGCATATGGAGGGATTCGGCCAATGAACTCTTGGAGGGACAAGGTTGAGACATTTAATAATCGCATGCTGAGTGATGTTAGAGGAAAGTGGAGATGATCGGTCTAGTTGATGATCGACAATATTGCTTACACAATAGTCAGTCAATTTATAAACAGCATGTCTCAAGATAAACGGCAAAGAAGTCAAGTAATCAAGTACAGATGAACTGTATAGTATTAAAATGTATGCACCTCTATCGTGAGATCTATGTGCAAATTGTAGAAATGAATTATATACCCAACGCTTCCTTCCAATCGTAGTTCATCCATCATATCATGTATGAATTAATCATTAAAAAAGGGTTCCAACGCTTTTTTTTTCGTCAACTCATATCATATCCTAGAGGTAGATATTCGTGACAAGCATATGGTAGTATAGCTTAGAAGAGAGCAATGGCACCGATAAAGGCCAGGAGACCAGCAGGAGCAATACGGCCGGCAGCAGCGGTGACGATGGCAGGGCTGGTACCCTCGGGAGGAGTGTTATCGCCGGTAGGGTTGACGGGAACAGGGCCGGTGGTCTGAGGAGCCTCGGGGTGACCAGGCTGAGGGTACTCGGGCTTTCCGGGGACGGGAGCAGGAGCAGTAGGGTGAGGACCGGGACCCTCAGGCTTGCCGGGGTGGCCGGGCTTGCCAGGCTTGCCGGGGGTAGGCTGAGGGTAGTGCTCGGTCTGAGGCTTGGTGACGGTGCAAGGACAGTCAGTGATGGTGAAGGTGGTAGGCTCAGTGACGGTGTAGGTCTTGTTGCCGTGAGTAAGAGTGGTGGGCTCAGGGCAGTAGGTGGTGATGGCAGTGACAACCTCGGTTGTGTAGTGAACAGGAGGGACGGGGATGACAGGCTTTGTGGGCTTGAGAGGGTGGCTGATGGTGCAAGGGCAGTCGGTGATGGTAAGAGTGGTCTCCTTGGTGACGGTGTAGGTCTTGTCACCGTAGGTGAGGGTAGTAGGAGCCGGGCAGTAGGTGGTGATGGCGGTCACGACCTCGGTAGTGTACTGAGTACCGTTACCGTAGACGGCGTAGTGAGGAGAGGCATTGGCAGCTCCGATGAGGAGGCCAGCAGCAGCAGCAGCCTTGAAGAAAGACATTTTTGTTTGTGTGAGGGTTGTCTGGAGTGATCTGACTTGTAACGAGTGAAGTGCAGAGCAGAAGCGAGAGTGATAACGACTGTAGCGAGTGTAGTTGTTGGAGAGATAGAAGAGAAGGCGAGTTGAAAGAAGGAAGAGAGGGTGAGGGTATTTATCTTGACTTGAGTCAAGTTCTCATCACATCGGTTGAGTCAAGCTGAACTGAGTTGAACTGATCTGGGCCGACTGATAGACATGCTAGACATCCCAATACAGCGGAGAAAAAGAGGCAAAGACAAAAACTCAAAACAACATGGTCTAGTCTAGACTGGTCTAACCAAGAACTGACAGTAGCATGTCAAGGAAAACTTAGACGGCACAAGCCAAACGAGGCAATTTTCCCTCTTTCTGCGCCGTAGGTGCGTCTTTCATCCAATCGTGACCTCATTGAAGCTGTCTCTTGTACCTGCACTAGAGTCGTTGGGCTGAGGTGGGCTTAATCCTGGTCTCACAATACGAGGTTCAAGGATCAGATCAGGACCAGGACCAGGATCAGGGTGTTTAGTTGGTTAGTTAGTGTGATCGGATCTTGGAGCGAGAGAGAAGTGGGCGGGTAAAAGGCCTCACATTGATAAGAGAGGTCTGGGGTAAGAGGGTGTTGGCATGTTTAATTGGAGCCAAGAAGAGGGTTTTTGGGCTGTCAACGGGCAAACAAGAACGAGAACAGGGTCTTTTTGTTTCCATCTGCAGTCGATCTTGGTGTAAACTCTCTCTTGAGGGTTACGATTACAACGACAACTCAGTCATGGCAAGCCAAGACAAGCATACATTCAAACATGACCGACCACCAACAAAACTGACAGTGATGATCCGATCCAAAAGAAAAAGAGGAGAGAAAGAGAGGGGCCGAGTTAACCGGATAACTCTAGTGAACTGTAAACTTGGCTACAGTGGAGTATCTGACTCTTGGATGCTCCATATCCGGTTCTCCGGGGAACTTTTCCTTGAGAATCTGGCACGTTTTTTCCCCAACTAGGCCATCCATTCATCTGGCCCTTTTTTGACTTTTTTTCTTTTTCTTGTCTGTCTCTTTTTAGCGTAAAGGACAGATCCAATGACTGTCAACGGCCCCTGCAGTTGACATCAGGCTAATGCGGTGCAGTCACACACACACACTTTCTCTCTTAGTAGCACTCTCTCTGTACTCGAACCAATTATATACAACCAGGTCATCTTTTAGTGGAATCTCTCTCTCAGTAACAGTAACTGCTTTTTCTTGTTTTTCCCACAAGTCAGTCAGTCATTCTTACTCATGTCTGTCTTATCTCTACTTAAGCTTCAACCTAACTGTGCCGCTAAAGCATGCAAGGGGCAGGGGTTGCTGAGGTGAGATGAGCTGTTTATGTTTGCCTTGAGTCTTGAGATCAGTTCATCCGGTAGACTAGTGCAGTCTCTTCAGTTTGCAATAAGAAATTACCCATGCTTTGATACGTAAAATGCGGTGATTCCGATTCCCTTACTTGATGCGTGTCTGTGAATGTCTCTGTGCTTTCACTGCATTGAACAATGGCATTGTAAATTTGTCTTAGACAAGATAATCTCCTTATGCAAAGGTCGTAAGCCTGTAATTAATTATTTCCTTTTTTGGTGGCTTGTCACAGCAGCCGAGGCTATTTATTGTCTTACTCTTTTCATTTGTTAAAGCTGGATCTAAGAGGCGCTGGAGCTTACCCTGTGGCTTTCAAAAGTCATGTTCGACCCTGCATACTAAACTGAAAAGTATCCTGTAAGGGATTAGAGCTGATGGACAATCGAGATTACAGGACTTCCTCATCGATACATGGTGAGTCAATAAAAAAGTAAGTACAAGTTCACTGACAGTTGTTATGTCCATCTACCATTGTACTAATTCTCAATATGTTGTTCAAGATATCTATGGATCCATGATAGACGACACGTAAACTTTCATCCCTTTGGATTGAGGATCATCCAATATCCATCAACGATATAAAAACTCAACGCCCCAGGACCAACGTTTCATCTCGTGTTTCGTGGCGACACTTGGAGCTGTGGCTGAGACTTGTCTAATAGACACCAATATTGAGCCGAAACAGCCATCGAAGGCGCCCACTATTCGTCTCTGCCACTTGAACAAGCCTCGAATTAAACGTCCAGCAATCCTGGTACCAAAGAAGACGCCGGCTGGTTTCCCAGTCAATAGCGGAAGCGGGTGGCGCCGCCAACGGAGCAGACATTGTTTGGTCTACTTTAGTCAGGGCAGTCTTGACTTTTGCTCACATCTGGGCATTTGGACATTAGAGTGCGAAGTGTAAGAAATCATCTCTCTATAACAACTATTTCCGTAGAGATCTATACATGACTTTCTGATATATCCAGAGTATCCATGCCTGTAGATCGCCAGTGAGGCTCAAGTCGCCGGAGACAAATCTAGCCACCGATAGATACCACCTTCACCCCGCATCCTCAAAGTGACCTCTTGTACAAGCACAATTACTGAGCATTAATAATCTCTTGATTATTCCCACCAGATTCACAGTCATGGCCCCTCATATAGAAGCTGTTTACACCGAGTCTGCCCCAGCTCCACTACCGCAGTTCTCCCAAGCCGTCAAACACAATGGCATGGTTTACTGCTCAGGTAACATTGGAGCAATTCCCGGAACAAACTTTGAGCTCAGAGGGACTGTCAAGGAGAGAACAGTGAGTTCAAATCACATATGAAAGTTTGAGAAAACCAGGAAATAATTGCAGTGATAACAGCGCCAAGCGATACAGAATCTCGAGGCTATTCTGATAGCGTCGGGCAGCAGCTTGAGAAATATTGTCAAGATGAACATCTACATCACAGACATGAGCAAGTTTGCTCTAGTTAACGAAGCTTATGATGAATTCTTCACTTGGGAGCCTAAGCCGGTGCGTATCTCACCAGAAAGGAAAAGAGAATCAAAACTGATGAATGATAGGCGAGGACTTGCGTGGCCGTTTACCAACTGCCTTTAAAGACTGATGTTGAGATTGAGTGTACCGCTGTTATTGATGCAGACAAGGACTAGTCTAGACTGCGTGAGATAGGGCAATAAATTTCAAATCAATACTCTAGTACGTTCTGAACAAGTTTCGTGATCAACCACTATGTTTTCTCCAAAGTCTCTCCATCTACCCGCAGTTGGCATCAAGTATGACTTCCAACTCTTAGTAGCGGTTGGCATAGATAGACTTTCCCTTGCCTTCCACTACCTCTTGCACATAATCTACGAACTTGATAGCCTCAAAGTCGGGATAGAGATCCTTGGTGCTGAGGTACCCGAGATACTTGGCACGCTCCGGGAGGTTGTCCTGGCGAAACCACTCGCTGTAGAGATATTGAGGGCCAGCAAGTCCCAAAATGAAAGGCAGAGACTTGTCACTTTGGTCATAGGCGGCCTGGGCTGTGGCGATGGTAGCTTCGATATCCTTCGTTGCCATCTGGTTCTTGTTAGTTCTTTTTATCTTGGCTTATCTTAACAGGGCCGGCATAGACTTACTAGGTTGCGGGGGATCTTCTCACCGCCAACTTTCTCCAGATGACTATAGATCTGCTCCTGGGTCCAGACCTCATTATAGGCAAACACATATTTGTTCAAAGTACGCTCATCAGTGATGATTTTAGCCACATATTTACCAACATCTCTGAGATCTGTGAGGGCAGTAGCATGAGAACCGTCCTCGGCGACCACCGTGACAGGGAACTTGAGTGCATAGTCAATCTTGCCAGACGGAAGAGATGGGAGAGCACCCTGGTACCACAAGCCGACGTCGATGACAGTATAGGGCAGGTAAATCTTCTTGACGTGGTTGATGATGCTTTCTTTCTGGGAGGGAGTTAGAATGGTGGTATGAATGGATTGGCGTCAAACACTTACAAGCTCTCGGAGATGCATCACGCCAGCAGGAGGGCAGCTTGTAGCAAAGTAACTAGGGACGAAACGCTTCACTCCAGCCTCCTTGGCGGCGTTTACCAGAGCAATCTCTGGAGCAGTCGAGAATGGGACGAGGGCGCTGATGACGACGTCTTGACCAGTGAGAGTCTTGACAAGTTCATCATGGTTGTTTTCAAGGTTGATGGGCACAACTGAGGCGCCGTGTTGTTTGATCTGTTCGATCTCAGGCTTGTTGATGGAAGCAGGTCGAATAACTGCGGTCAAGTTCTACCAGGTTGTCAGTGTCGAAGTGAAAAAGAGAAAAGATAGGATAAGGGTAACTTACAAACTTGGTAGAAGAAGCTGCAAGGGCTGCGATGGTGGACATGCCAACCTCGCCGTTTGCGCCGACAATAGTGACATTCATTATGGTGGATGGAGTAGATTGCTGATGAGAAGAAGGAGTTGTTTTGGTTTTGTGATGATGTTGATTGTTCGGGTTATGATTGTAAGTTATATATAAGTGCTTAATCTTAAAAGAATCTCCGATAGTTTTGTTAATTGTTGATTTGTTGTAGATTTAGTCATGAAGTTGAGGCTTTGTAAGTCATTATCGGAATTTGCTCCGCCGATATATCGGCGGCCATGAAAATAGCTCCACTGTTGGTGACAAACCAATAGGAAATCTTCCATCCCAAGCAGCGACTATTAAGAAGAGATGGTTGTTTGTAGTGACAGCAAAATTACTATGGCAGACAAATAGATACTGATTGTCTATATCAGGTTACTCTCTTGAATTAAATTCTTTGGAGAAACATTAGAGCCTGGGGTTGAAAGACAGACAAACATATCCAATTGTTATTCTTTCTTGTTGCAATAATAGTCGGTTGAGCTTTGGAAGCAATAAATCAAAATCAAAGTGATCTTGATTTGTTTCAAAATGACTGTTTGTACTCAGAGGTATAACAAGTTAAATTGCTGCAGAAATCTCGTACTTCAGCTCATCCATCACATATGATCAAAGAGATATTCAACAAACACACTGCAGAGACTTGTATAAATCTCCTTTCCTCTCCGTATGAACCTTGTACAAATCATCTCTCTCAACTCTCTTCAGTTCCTACCAAGCCCTGAAACCCATGAATACACAAACGTCACCTCATCATGGACAGCTACAGGAAGGAAGCCTCGGCTGTACAATCTATGAAAAAGTTGATAGAGTGTGAGTTCTCTGTCTTAAATCTTTGCCACCTGACGCTAATTAGAAGTCTCAGCTAACATAAAGGTCCTCTACCCGGGCGAGACTGGAGTCATGGTCGCTCTCTGTTACCGCAATGGCGGGGGTGACGGAGCCTCGATTGTCAAGTTACGCGGCACTCAAGCAGTAGTCTTGCATCGAAGCGGGGAATCTACAGGCATGATCGATGCTTTAGGAAGGCTTTTGTACGACACCATGAATGAACTACACGATAAGTTAAAGGCGGACAACCCAGAGCTGGACTTTTAAGAACCAAAAGAACATCCACCCATCTTAGAGTAGAGAAGGCATCAGGAGTAAGGAATCCTGAGTGAAGGAGCTGGATCTCGTTCAAGGTCAATGACAAGATGGGATGTTATAGTGGATGTTGTCAAAGGTGTCTTGAGTTTTATTAGAATTATTCATGAATGTATCCTTTAATAATTACGTCAATAAACATGAGCGGTATTAAACAATCATTCACAGATGACAAATGCCAATTTGCTTAAACGAATCCAGTCAAGCCAAGTCAAGCTAAAAGTCTGCGCGCGGTAAATCTGGTGAAACTGTGCCATGTAAGACATTGTACCTGATACTGCTCGGACTCTGATTACTCAGACATCAAATTGGTCTTTTGGACTTTACCTGCAGGACCCTAAAGACCCTCAAGTGTGATAGGATTTCCAGTCCCAGGTACTTGGAGCTTAACGGGATCTGACTGTCCCTGTGCGAGATCCTGTTAAGATGACGGTTCCTTTTGAATCAGGCTAAAGTCGCGCGCGGGAGATCCACTTGTTCCAAGCCTGATCAGAGTAACCGCGCGGAGACCCTAAGGGATTAAGCTTACATGGCTTGCCTGGATACGACAGGGCTTAAAAGAAGGGTTTAATTACTAACAATGTGTGTTCCAGAAACGGAAACACCTGGATGCAGTGTAACAGTATGACATGTTTTTGTTGAGACAGCCATCTTAATGTAGGTATACGATATAAAAAATGAGAGGATACGAAAAAACAGTATATAATATGGACGACTGCCAGTAATAATCGATCTTATCCATCCAACACCACAAACACTCTCATCAACAATATAAACCCACGGCCTCATCATCATAAACTCATCATAAACTCATCATAAACTCATCAAGCAATATCATCATGTCTACTCTTGAATATTTCCTCGTTGCTGGCGCCACAGGTCGTCAAGGCGGTGCAACAGTCGATGCTCTCCTCTCTCATCCCGATATCAAAATCAACCCAAACCAAGTCTACGCTCTCACTCGTGAAGCCTCAGGTCCAGGAGCTTCCAGACTCAAACAAAAGTACCAAGGCATCAACATCATTGCTGGAGATTTAAACAATCCCAGAGCAATCTTCCAACAACTGGACAAGTCCATCCTTCCCAAGACTGGAATCTACCTCGCTCAAGCCCATGGACCGACAGAAGTCTCTGATGCAAAGGGTTTAATCGATGCTGCAGCCACTAATGGCATTCCTTACTTTGTCTACTCTTCTGTTGATCGTGGTGGTCGTGAGCTCAGTGACAAGGACCCTTCGTACTGCAAGACCTTCTCCGACAAGTTTCTCATCGAAAAGCATCTCATTAGCGTATGCTCGAACAACAAAATGGATTATACTATCATCCGTCCCACCTGGTTCGCCGATAATGCCTGGTGGGGATTCCCAGGTGCACTTTGCATGACGGGTTGGAAGGTGAACATGAAGGGAAAGAAGATGCAGGTCACTGTGACCAAAGACATCGGCAGATGGGCCGCCGAGGGTCTTCTCCAGCCTGACAAGCGAGGCATTCGAAACGAAGCTCTTAGCATTGCTAGCGAGGAGCTCAGTTTCAAGGACATTGATGATATATTTATCAAACATACCGGCAAGGGCGTCCCGGTTACTTACAGCCTCTTGACCCGCCTTTTGATCTGGTTGAGCAAGGATCTGAACACCATGTTTGGATTCATCGGTGAGAGAGCTTATGGTGCGGACCTCCCCTGGTTGAGGTCTCAGTTGAAGCCGACTACCTTTGAGGAATATGTCAAGAGTGATGTCCCAACAGGAAAGGCCGAGTAGGGTTAGAACAGGTTCAAGATATAGTGAGGATCAAAAAGAAAGAAAAAAGACGATGCTTTCGAACCAGTGATTTACAAAAAAGACAAAAACGAAGAGTGGCCAGTGGGTGATAGTTTTTTAGGTCTTTAGGTTCGGATTTCAAGAGATGTTTATAGGTTCTAGGGAGGATACCACTGGACCACTCTTCGCTACTGAATATCAAGATAAACTTGTATATAAAGGATAGCCCCAGGCAGATGGACCAGTTCATTATCAGATCAACCAAGCAAAAAGATAACAGAGTAATGGGGATCCACTAGATACCTTTCAGACATAGCGATATTCCTACCAAAGGATACAAGGCAGGATGGGACGACCAAAAAGCAAAAATACAATCAATTTCGAACACCTAAATTACTAAACTAAAGACGAGGAGTGGTCGAGGGGGTGAAAGAGTTTTTAGGTTCGGAGTTTTTGAGAAGGTTTATAGGTTCTAGGACGGATACCACTCGACCACTCCTCGTCAAAGGTATATAGAGTTGACTTGATATATAAAGGTATCCTGCCCCTCAAAAGTCCTTACCAGTACATATATACCTCAAAGCACTTCCTCGATGCTCTCCGCCTTTAGAGGCACGCTCGAAATCACCCCTGTCTTGGGCACACAGTTCAGATACTCAAACCTTGCATCTCCCTCTTTCAGAACCGAGACTTCGTGCCACGTTCTAAACTTCCTATCCTCCCCAAAAGTCTTGTAATGCGCCAGCGCACCACGGTATATAGCGAGGTGGGATTTGTGACTCTTTGCCCATGTCTCGAGAGCTTCAAGATTGGTAAAGAAACCCGCACCGCATGATTCTTTTCTCAAGACACTCTCTGGTGAGGAAAGGCCATGGTTTTGGAGATATCGTAGCCCAAGAGCTCCTGTTTCTGTAGAGTTATCCCATAGATACTCGAGACCAGATCGGAGTGTGGGTTCAAGCTTTGTGTTGTACGAGTCGGCTTCTTGTTGGCTGCAGTTTTCCCAAAACTGGCCTGAGCGGATGTGCGCTACGTTCTCTGCGTTTGTGCCGACGAGGTACTGGCCTAGACCTTTGGGCACTGCTGTTGGAGGAGTGTGTTCTGATGAGGAGGGGAATAGATCATAGGCAGATGAAGGGATTCTGTCTCTCGCAGCGCCCCAGTATGCCGATAGAGTATGCTCTGGGAATGTTGCGCCGGGGAGTTTTGCAAGACCGGGGAGGTAGTCGAGACCAGAATAATTTGTCTCGAGTCTGGGATATTCTGTGACGAAAGATTCTCGCCATATGCCTATCGAGGTACGGCCGGGGTCTGGCAAGCGGGAGTAAATCATCGCCAGTGAAAGCGCGCCAAAACTCATCTCGTATGCTATCTTGTCGTCCCAATACAAGACCCATACAGTTGCTTCCTGTACATCACATCCATCAATAACCGTAAACTTCTCATATGCCGAAGGACCAGTAGTTCCTTGTATCCATGACTGAATTATCGCAATGGCTTCATCTCGAGCACTCCCAGCCCTCAGGCTATCGGAGTGTTTCTGGACTCCGATGTATGCGGTGCAGACATGCGAGACATCGTCAGGAAGGGTTAGATGCCATCGCGGGACTGGAACGCGATGGTTCTTGGGCTTGCGTAATGGATGAACACGTGCTGGGCAGGACATGGTAGAGTCTTGGTTGGCCTGGTGATGTTATTGTGAGATGCCTGTTGTATTGTCTATGGAGGTGGTTGGTTGTATTGAGGTTAATCATGATGAGGGGTCGGGGTTTTGGAGGCTGTCATATCATTTGATAGGGCGCCCTTGTTTGGAATCAACATGTCAATGATCACGCATTTTTCAGCACGTTTAACTTGTTAATGTCAACCAGAATGAGGAATTAATTTTGTAGGTCAAGATCCCAAAAGGTGATGCTTATGATTCCATGGTTGCCAAACCATGGATAATGCATCTCGGCTTACATGGTGACCAATTTATACCTGGTCAGCTGATGAACCAGAATTAAAGTACCGGTCTGAATTGAACCACAAGAATAAACACAATTAATAACTTCTTATTTCTAGTTATTCGGTTCCTTATCTCCCTTGGTATAAAGCGGTTATAATGCCGCTCTCCCCCGGAAGTCAATATGATGGATATCGGTACCTAGAATTCCGGGCGATAACGGAGAGAAAGTCAGTGTGAGAGAAAGAGAGAGAGACCCTTTCTCAAGCCTCGTCACGCAATTCTAGAAGCAACTTTTACAATTCCGAATCCAGGGTCTTTTTTCCATTTTTATCGCCATCCTTGAATTGTAATTGGTTGTTCTCGATGCACCGTCGGCATGTATTCCGGAAATTCTTATCTTGACTACCGGGAGTGTATATATTTATCCCGATCAGATGATGTATGGACGTGTAACTTAAGAAAGGACAAGATGGGGTAACAACGCCTAGAAATTGATTACAACTTATGAGAGGGGTCAATTGAAGTTTATCTACATCCATCGTCTACTGTAAGCGGCAGATGTGTTGGTCAATAACTCTATGTTGTCTGATCTCTCTTATTTCTTCTACCAATTACAGTAGCTTTAGCTTCTAAATTGATTCCATTTGCTAAATCATTGCAGGCCTCTCTTAGTTATCATTGAGACCTATTATTATTATTATAGTGGGCACGGGGATTCCATGGGATCGGGGTCGACTCCGTTGACCGCCGGTAGGTCATCTTTGAGTCGGGAACCTCCCCGCAAACGCCATCCCCTCCCCTCCTCACTGTGGATAGTTACTGTAGTTATAGTGATACCTTACAGGCGGCTTATTAGCTTGGCTTGGCTTACATGGAGTCGAGTCTCAGAATGGTGATATCTCGGCATCTCGGAGCCAATTCCCTTTCACCATTATTCCGTATACAGCCAAGGTTACCGTGATTAATAGTAAATATTGCGGGGGGAAAGGTTAATTAATCCCATTATTTCTTTTTACTTATTGCACTTCTTGTACTGCTATCATCTATAAAAGATCTCCAACTCCCCCCTTCTGTCCTTTCTCTTCTGCAATGGCTCCATCTTCTCAAAGAAACATCATCTCAAGAAACAAAACTCCCATCGCAGCAGTAGCCGCATTCGTTTCAGCAGCAGCAGTTCTCACTTCACTCTATCGATCTTATTCATCCTACAAAATGTCTCACAACCTTCACCCCAGCATTAACAAGGGCATCACCAAGGGCTCTTCCAGCTTCTCTGGTGGTAAGCTCCGATGCAAGTGCTCCTCCAACCCCGTTGAGGTCACCCTCAAGGGCCAAGTTGCTCACAACCACGCCTGTGGCTGCTCCAAGTGCTGGAAGCCTGAGGGTGCTCTCTTCTCTATCGTCGCTGTCATCCCCCGCGACCAGCTCGAGGTCACCGCCAACGCTGACAAGCTCACCATCGTCGACGAGAGCGCTGCTATTCAGCGAAATGCTTGCCGCGACTGTGGTGTTCACCTGTTCGGCCGCATCGAGAAGGAGCACCCCTTCAAGGGACTTGATTTTGTCCACGTCGAGCTCTCCGATGAGAAGGGCTGGCAAGAACCCCAATTCGCTGCCTTTGTCTCTTCCATCATTGAGCAGGGCTTCCCAGCCGAGAAGGCCAACGAGGTCCGCGCTCAGTTCAAAGACCTCGGTCTTGAGACTTACGATGCTCTGTCCCCTCCTCTGATGGACGCCATCGCCTCTTGGACAGCCGCCAAGGCCAAGATCTAAGTGTCTCACCTTTAGTATAAGCCACTTCTCAAAAGAATGTGTTGTGTTACAAAAGTTACAAGAAATGGTCAGGTTAGCGGGTGTTGAGGTCTGGTGGTTGTTGTTTTAGAAATGCACTTGGTTTACAGGTGAAAGGAACAGGGCCTTTGAATGAGATAAATGATATGGAAGAAAAGGATACGAACAGAAGCTCAAAGATAGCATCTATCAATCCTAATTTATGATTTAACAAATCATTTGTACCTGATTGAACTTGATGCAAGTGAATTCATCTTCAAAATAACGAAATCTGACGGTGCTGATGTTTTATATGACCTGCCAGACTACTCAAGCTCATGAATCCTTCATACTAGTCAAACACTCTTCGACAACACCCCAAAGCTGTCCCTTTCTGGGCCTGACTTACTTGTTAGTCGATACATAAAGGCCGGTGGTATCTAATACAGTTATAATTCGGATCTGAATCTGCAAACATTTGCAGCCTGACAATGATAAGCCCAGGGTTAGATATCGTTGATATTCACGACAAAACTGTAACTTCCATTACTCATAGGACAATTACAGCGAATTTCTTGGGAAGATGTGTGATTAATAGCGACAATCCCAACAGCCACTCTTCTGAGAATGTCTGACTATCTATGCTTGACTTCCGAGTCACTCCAGTAGCGAGATACTTTTGATTCACTGCGCTCAAGTCTGACAACAATGGGTACACACACTATTATATATCTGTAATCAAGCTGCCTGTTGGGCTTCAATAACCAAACACAGCCATTCACATCTCATCTCACAGTTTCACAAAATGTCTACAAACGGAACCCATGTCCCAATCGCCCCCTCCCCAGCACTGACTCTTTATGTCACCATCTCCGAACCCAGCATCGGGGGTCGATATCAATGGAGCTTCTCCATCTACAACAAATCACCTGAAGAACAGCTTACTTTCGAAGCTGTACAGGATGAATAGGACGACAGTTGGAAACTCGTGACCCATGATCTCGACTGGCGTGTTCTTCCCGGCCATGTTGATGAATTCAATCTCGGTCGGGTTGATGATAGATTGTTCGGTGAGATTCGTGAAACGTGTTCCCAGGTCCCCGTTTCGGGTCAAACGACGGCCGAGGCGCAAACCGTAAGTAAGAAGTATGTCTATGATGTTCTACATGAGATGGTGATGCTTGGGCTAGTCGCTGCGAACATTTCCGAGCAGGTAAAAGAGCTGTTTACACCGTACAGTGGTGCTATCTATACGGAAGGGGGCCCAGTTCAGATGCCTGGATACTATCCATAATGGCAGCAGGTTTTGCAGTTTAGTAATTTAAACCGAATCAAGAGATACAGCATTATACCATTTGAGAGAAGCATGATTATGTCAAAAACTTTGATTTGAAAATATTCCTATACCTATATTCTCATAAACTCATAATAACAAAGGATTGTATGACTTGAACTGCCATTCTATATCTTATCAAGTCCTAGATCAAGCCTCTTCTTTAGTATCTCTGAACAGATAGTCGTCAAGTGCCGTGGGAATCGGGGGACCGGCCACATCAGCCTTTTCCACGAAATGTCTGATTTCCGCTTCTTCCTCGTCACTCAGGACTACATCAAGAGCGGCCCAGTTCTCATCAAAGTATTTGATTTTTCTAGTACCAGGAATAGGAATCACATCGTCGCCCTGTTTGAGCAGCCAGGCCAATGCGAGCTGGGTTGTAGAAATACCCTTCTTGTCAGCTAGTCCTTTGAACTCACTCACGAGTTTCCTGTTCTTCTCGCGGTTCTCTGCCTGAAAGCGAGGAATGAGCTCGGATCGGATGTCATTTCCTTGTTGGTTATCATGTCCAGCTGTTCCATCAGCAAAGTTTGTGGTTAGGAGACCTCGACCCAGCGGCATGGATGCTACGATAGCAACTCCGAGTTCTCGGCACGTGTCGCGGATAAAGGTACCCTTCTCTTCCTCGCCGTAGAGTTCAAAGGCGGAGTAGCCAAACTGGACGGCTGCAACGGGTGCGATCTGGACAGCTCTGCGGAGAGTTGCAGAGGTGATGTTCGAGAGGCCAATGTGCTTGATTTTCCCTTGGCTATAAACCGTCAGTTTAAGATAGCTCTCTACTCGTGGGTTTACTTACTCTTGCAACTCCTTCAGGGCACGCATAGTTTGCTCGATGGGAGTCTCATACTCGGGAGTGTGCACATAAACTATACATATGAGGCAAAGCCATCTGACCGGGGAAGTGGAAACTTACAAAGATCAATACACTCAATGTCCAATAGTCGCAGACTTTCGGCACAGGCTTTCTTGGTGTATTCATACGAAGTATCTAGCTCAAAGGATGGACTACCTTTGACGTAGCCAAACTTGGTAGCGAGAAAGATCTCATCTCGTTTCCCCGTTCGCTTGAACCACTTGCCGATGATTTCTTCACCGTTGCCGTAGAAGCTATTGCTATCATGAGCCAGTTCCTCTTGTGAGTATATACCGTCGCTGAGTGTTTTCTTACTCGGCGCTGTCCCAGAAAGTTGCACCAGCCTCATACGCATGGTCGAGGAAAGCAAAGATTTCGTCTTCACTGGATATGGCACCGTAGGTAGGACGAGTCAATCCCATTGTTCCTAAACCCATGCGGGAAACAAGAGGGCCATTTCGACCCAGAGGGACACGGGCAACAGATTCAGCAGGCATGATGGATAACGTTTAGAAGTTTAGAATTGTTGATTCGTAGCTGCTGCTGAACTGGCTGGTGAAAAGACTCCATGGCTCTCCTATCCTCAGTATCAATATTTATAGGTAGGATATAGCCACCGTGGCGTTCTAACATGATACTCTCTATACACGGATTTTAGACTTGACAGAGTGCGCAAGAGGTTGTTAAATATTGCTTGAGCCGTAACTCCGGGAATCCTGCATTATCGCCGTTTTTCTTGAAAACATCACGTCAGAGGATCCGACTTGGTATATGTATATTGTCCAGTTGTAGTACGTTCCTCAGGGTGACAGAAGACTTGACTGCTGAGAGCATAAGAGACTAAACTAATGGGACAGTTTATGCCGATAAAGAGCAGACTCTTGAGCTATTTATTCTTGTACTGTAAAGCTTGGAGGACGTGTTTTCTATCACCCCTTGTACGTACACACCCACTTAGACCAGCGTTATGCTAAAGATTATGGCCAAGAGTTATTGTCGATCTCACCAACCAATCAACACTCTACAAATGCGAGCGAACCAATAGAAACTGCATCGACAGGGTACGGATCTTGTCAGCGGAGATGTCCGCGGGGGAGCAGGGCTGTAAGATCCGCGGTAGTCAAGTCATCCCCGACTTATAAACATTAGAACCACAAGCTTGAACCAATTTTCCCTGTTGCGAACCAAGCAGAACTTGACATTTCCGAGCAGACAAATAAATCATTAGCTGAAATTCTGGACCTACTTAACCGAAGACGCCACTATTGCTTCACTTTTTGTTGGATTCTGTAACATTGTGCAACACCACCTACACACACACATACAATGTCTCGCAAGGGTAGAGCAAAGGTCAAGTCTGGTTGTAAAACATGCAAGTGAGTCTTTTATACATACACTCTCACTCACTGAGTGATTAAAGGACCAAACAAGAACTAACCAACAGTCTAGACTGAGAAAAGTCAAGTGTGATGAAGGTCGTCCAGCATGTCAAAGATGTCTCTCAACTGGTCGTACCTGTGACGGATATGGTATCTGGGGCGGAGGATCAAAGGCTCTGACAGCCAAGCATATCCCACGCTCAATTCCAGCCACCACAACCCTCGCTTCGCTAAATACCCATGAGAAACTCTACTTTGACTGGTTCAAGCGCCGCACATCCACAAAGATCTCGGCCACTTTCTCTTCAGGCTTCTGGAACACCCTTGTCTTTCAGGCTGGGTCCAGGGAACCTGCTGTGCTGCATGCGCTGCTCGCACTGAGTTCGGCGCACAAAAAGGGCGTTGTCGAGATGGGTGCACATAGAAACTCCCCCGGCGCTGAGATGAACCAACAGGAGCAGTTTACGCTGCAGCAGTACGTCAAAGCCATTGGGCATCTGCAGCCACACTTCTCCGCCAAGGATAGAGCGTCTTGCCGTGTGGCTCTCATCACATGCATTGTCTTTGTCTGTTTGGAGTTCTTCCGGGGTCACTTTGCTACCGCTCAGCTTCACCTTAAGAATGGGCTTGATATTCTGGCCCAGATGCAGGGTCTCGAAGGTGCTACTTCGGGGATCCTTGCCTTGAAACCATGTCAAGAAGCAACCGATGCTTGGATAGTGGAGGCCCTCTCCAGACTACACATCCAGGTCGAGCTCTTCAGACACCTGTATCATCACTCGTGTGTCATTTTGCAACCGGCCCCTTACCCCCAAAATACTCCACCGGATCGTTTCGACACCCTTAATGATGCTTGGAAGGGATTAGAGCTTGTTTACAACCAGATATTCCACCTCACTCACCGAACTCGTCAACAGCACATAACTGCAACTGAGCATGTATCCCAGCAACTCCTCATAACAAGACTCGCCCAATGGCAACTCATGTTCCAAGAGTTTTTGAACACTCGCCCATGCGGCTCAAACAGAAACATGCTGAAAGCATACCAGGTTGTGCGCATACAGTATGCCATGATAAGCATCATGGCTGACACATGCATGCACAACAACGAGATGATATACGACTCATGCACCGACAAGTTCATCTTGCTCATACAGGAACTGACAGGTCTATGGGAAGAATCTACCCATGATTATGACCTCGAGGACGAGATGCCACTGCAGGTCATGACAACGTGCATGCCCAGATCCGTTGTCGACCTTGGCTGGTTACCAGCGCTTTACTTTACAGCCTTGAAATGTCGCGTACATCGTATTCGAATTGAAGCGCTCAAGCTACTCAGAACAAGTCCTCATCGGGAAGGCATCTGGGATGCTCATATTGTTGCGTGTGTAGCCAAAAAGGTCATTGAACTAGAGGAAGGGGACTTTTATGAAGGTATTGACTTGGACGATGACTTTCCCTTGAACTCGTCGATGCGTGAGAAGGATTTCCAGCTACCGGTGTTACCTGAGTATCGAAGACTGAGTGAAGTTGAGACGGAGCTTTCGGGTGCTCCGATGGACAAGATCCGGTTGTATGGGAAGAGAGAGCAAGATGTGGATGGGTCAAGGGTTCTCTTATCAGAGTACAGCGTGAGCGAGCAGATTTGGAAGGATGCTTGAGATTCGGATGATTTCAATGATACACGAATTAATGAGTAAGATTTTTAGATTAGCCATGATAGCGAGATTTTATAGAGAGAATACATGAGATGCCCGTCTACAAGTTCAATGGTTGGTCTATTTGGAGGTGAACGGAACGATCATGCGATAAGATAAGCACTACCCCGTCATCTCCATCCATTCCCCGTTTCCGAGTCGGCGCAGGGTTCCAAAGTAAACAATTAACTAACACGGCCGCGGGGTACCTTGATAGTCCAATCTAGCCCTCTCTCTACTTCTGCACCAATACATTCTCTCTGTTTCTCTTTCTTTCATTCTCTCCTCGACTCTTAGCCATGGACTCTGAATCCGTCGTCTCTCAAGTCCAGCGAAAGATCGAGCTACAAGCCCCAGAAGACCTCTCATACCTCATCGCAAACGTCCGTCGCGCCGCTGCCGAACGTCTAAACGAAGCCTTCCCTCCCGTCGAAGGCCAGGATGGCGAAGATGAATTGCGCAATCAAATAGAGAAACTCGTCAATGAGGTACATTCTTTTCTTAATCTAACCGTTGAGAGTCAATGCTAACTAACTTAACAGTACATCGACAAAACCTTCACCCTCGCATCTCCAAACCTTTCCATAAACGGCCTACCCGTCACCCCAGACACTTTCCTCTCCGAAACCCCCGCCGAGCCAGAAGCCGTCTACGAGCCTTTCGACACGCGGAAGCGCCGTCGCGTCGCAGAACTCATCACTCAGGAAGAAAAGCTCCTCGAGGACGTCGCAGCCCTCAAGCGCTCCGTGCCCGCCACCGCCGCTGCGAACCAAGCCGAGCAGCTACGCGACAGCCTCAAGCGCGACGACGACATGCTGGAAGCGCGCAAGAAGCAGATTGCTGCTGAGGCGGTCGAAGTCGAGCTAGACGTCCAACCGCTCGAGAGGCAGGCTGGCGTTGAGACCGGATTCCGAAACGCTGTCGAGGGCTTGGGCAGGTTAAAGCGCGAAATGCCCGCCGTGGTGGCCAAGATGGAGAGAGCGCGCGTCGCCGGCGAGTATGTCGTCACGCAGGGACGATAAGAACACCAAACTATTTCAAACTTCACATATATACCCAGGGCGGCAATTCATTGTACTTCGGACAGTTTCAGCGGACATACTCGGGAGTTGGGGCGCATTGGATTAATCGGCAATATCTATCACATTCTGGAAAGCCATACACAAACACACACATCTCGAGACCGCATCTATCTATCGAGAACTATGAGTTTCGTGATCAGGAACATCTCGGGCCAAACAGCCAGCATTCAACGCAAGTCTAGGCACATACGAAACAAGCCATATCAGCGTGTTTGATAGAATTGGGGGGAAAGGGTCCTGCGAGTCGTTTCTGGTCCCTACAAACGTCACGCTTCACCCTACTGCTTCGCGATGCATTTGATCACTTCATGACCACTCGCACAACCTCTAAACCCCAGGTCAGGTCGTTGTTGAAAAAAAGTATAATAAACGAGAGAAAATATGCAGTCTATATTAAGACGCAGAGGAACCGCTCTGTCTATCTTTCATCGACATCAATCCCATCACATCTCTCCTACCCTTTAAGCAGCAGCAGGGGCGGGAGCAGGAGCTGTCTGGGTGGCGTCAGCACCCTCGGCAACGGGAGCAGCCTCAGGGGCCTTTGTAGGCTCCTCGATCTCAGAGCCCTTGTTCTCAATAACGTTGGCGTCCTGCTTCTTCTCCCACCAAGCAGGGCGGGCAAACTCAGCCTCGTGCCAAGGACCGGCATCGCTGTTCTCACAGCCACCCGCACACTCGCACTCACCACCGAAAGCCTTGGGGAGGTTCTCGACGGGGATTTGCTTGAGAAGCTCGCTCTTGTATCCGGATCCGAGAATGTTGATCTTGGAAACGGTGACAGGGTCCAGCCAGCCCTTAACAATACTCCAGACAGTGGAGAAACCCCAAGGGGCGTTGATCATATACAACTTGCCGAGACGCTCAGGGTAGTAGTTCTGGGAGATGACGGAGGCCTGCTTGACGTAGGCGTAGACCTGGGGAACCTTGCCGATGGAGACACCCTTGAGGTCCATGATGGTGCAGCATGTCTCGAGGAGGTGGCCGGCCTTGCGGGAGCAAGCGGGAAGACGGGGATCGGCGACGCGCTCGTACTCGACAGCAAGGTTGGTAAGCATGCGTTCAGAGGTGGTGATCTTGTACATAGCGTTCAAGTCGATGCCGCCAAGAGTCTCAATGTAGATAGGTCGGCCATCCTGTATAGAAAGAAATATGAATCAGCAAGCAGTCCCCCTGATGAATGTCTTGATCGACTTGTCATACCTTGTCGGTCTTGTGGTAGAACTGAGTGTAGTACTTGTTGATCTCAGCCTTCTCAGGGTAGTCCCAGACGGGCACAGTCTCGTCGAGCTTGGTCTCCTTTCGCCATTTCTCGGTATCCAAGAACCTATAGTGGCGGTCAGCCCCCCCTGTCGCAACCAGTGCATTTCTTCTTCCACCGCCATCAAATAAACAAGAAAAGTCTTACATGGTTTTTGAGGCCTCGACATCGAACTTTCGCGCTCGGAGGAATCGAAGCTGTAAAGGTCATCAGTATATATGTTGTGTTGCGTGGGCGTCGCGGTAGCATGGCCCTTTTTTTTCCAGGGTCCATGGAGCTTAGCTATATCTCGTACCAGAGTCAATGTGTCCAATCGCTCGGTGCAGCCCTCAGATTCGAGCATCATGCGGAACTGGTGGAGCTTGGCAATCTGATCCTCCGTGAGGTAACCAGCATGGCCATCCTGCTTCTCAGGACCCTTGATAGGGAAATCATAGTTGTCGTACTTGGGGTTCAGATCCATGGTGATAGTAGATGGTGGGGTAGATGAGGGAGGAGGGGGAAAAGGAAGAAGAATCCGCAGTCAGAAAAACAGCGGAATGTAAAGATTAAAAAGAGTCGAGACGCAGAATGACGCCAAGAAGTTTGATGTTGATGAAGGGTTGAAGTCAAGGGGTTGGTCTTTAGAATTTAAGTCGCCCGCTCGTCCTAGGTGTTGAGAAGCGTAATTAAACCGTTTCTGGGCTGCTGCTGTTGCTGTCTGGCCCCTAGCGATGGATCTTCTACGGTGGGACTTCGTCATGGGTCATAGTTCCCTCCCTAACTCTACCTGAAGCGGTCTAGCAGCCCACATTCCGTTGAGGGGTATCACGTGTTTTAGCACATGTCACCGGAGCTAGAATGACTAACATGGCCTATCTTATCAGTTGGTCCCGCTTCTATTGTCTTTGTTAGTCGACGGCGATTGAATTCAAGGTCCATTCATTTTCGAGTTTCGAGCCAAAATCTCGAGTCAATCATAGCGTTACTCGCTTTCTATGGCATAATTGTTGTAGCACCATGAGGAATTCCTCCCAACGGATCACCCTCAATGTCGCCCGCCTCTTTCACACTTCAGTCGCCGGGCCACGGCTGAGGCCTCATCGATCATTTCATATCACATCTTTGGCTAACTACCCACGAAAGCGAAGCTTCTTTACCTCGAATCCCTACCTTTCGCAAGTCGATGATGAATACCGCCCGTCACCCGAGACTGGAAAGGAAGAGAAGAGTTCCTCTGCAGCAAAGAGGAAACCTACTCGATCCAATACAGCCAAGAATTCTTTGCGGCGTGTTGCTATCATAGCCCAGCAGCCAAAACGAGGTTCAACAACGCCAGGAAGTCCCAGCGATGAGCCCTCAAATGTGGTCAGCGCAACCTGTGTTGCAGAATCATTCAAGATGCCATTAGTTCTCGAAATTCTCTCGTCGCATGGTTTCGACATTGATCCGGATGGTACAGGATTCGACGCAAACGAAGTGGTCCATGCGAGAGGAGTGAATGGTGGAGACATCTTTGTCTTCCCCTCCGGTACAATCGTGACATGGTCACTACCACCAGACGTTGTTACCAGGCAGATCATGCGCGCTGCTGAGGAAGCGCATGCCATCAAATGTCGGGAGTTTGAAGATCTTGAATTTACAACCGATTCAAACCGAGAGGCAAGCGTACTCAAGGGCGATCTCATTGTCCTCGGCACACGAAAGGAGCACAAGGAAGCCGACAAGCTGGACACCACTCTAGCAAAGGTTGCTTTCTCCTCAGGTCTTGCCCGAAGTACAAAGCTCGCCGTTCTTGAAACAGCATTGACGTCGTACTTTGAGAGCACACGCAACATCCCTGCCCTCCTTTCCCAAGGTGCCGGCGTACCTCTCGGCCGTCGCTTCATCCTCCAAAAGACAGGCGAACTCCTCAGTCTTCGCGCCCGTCTCAACCACTATTCCGAGCTGACTGATTCTCTACCCGATATTTTCTGGGACACTAGCTCCGATTTGGGTCTCGAGGGTTACTATGAGCAAGTCGGTCGTGCGCTCGACGTCAACGTACGTATTCGAGCGCTGAACCAGAAAATGGACTATGCCGCCGAAATCGCCAGCGTCCTACGCGAAATGTCAAGCGAGCAGCACGGCACACGACTAGAGTGGATCATCATCTTGCTCATCGCTGTTGAAGTCATCTTTGAGCTACGCCGCATCGTTCTAGAGATGATGCAGGAGCGTGAGATGGCTGCTGATCTGCCAAAGCCTGCAACGCCAGTGGTGTAGAATGCTAGTCCAGACAGATATGTCTCTAATGCCTGGACTGTTGTACGAAAAAGATGTATTATTGGTGTTTTTAGAAAAGGAACATGATGAAAATACGGGTCGCTGAATGACCTCTGATAGATACCCCCAACTCTAGAATTGACGATCAACTCAAACTCAATACGTGTCCGCGGTGAAAATTGAAGTTTTGAACTTCGGTTATGACTCGGTATAGCAACAAACATGACTATTGAGGCTGCGTATCTATTACCTATACCCTTACTTCAACTTACAAAGTCTCTTCAACTCAATTCACAGTTCCACATTACTTCAACATTATACTCGTATTGCGTGCGTAGTGTCTGTCTCATCAACTCAAAGAGATATTATCAACGGTAATAGTGTACCTTTTCTTTCGTCTGCATACACGCGCCAATCTGGCGTCTTTGATTACACAACCAGGAGTTTCCATTCCCCAGGTTACCCACTTGATGGAAAACACCAGCTATTGCTCTTCTTCCCTGTAGTAACAAAACAAGCTTCTCATCCCTTTTTCCCTGGTTCTCAAAAAACCAACTCCTCAAAAAACGTAGTTAATAAACACAATTCGAGAATCCACCTCTAAACGCCCACGTGGTGTGCCTACTCGCTGCTCCCTGTACCCCAGGTCCTGATCGATTCTTTATGGTTCATTCCTTTCCTCGTTTCAGTTTCCAAAGGACAACAATTTCTCTCATTGCGATGGCTTATGCTGCATGCCTGGAATCGGTGGGACTGGAACGGGTGTCACCTTATGAGGCGGTCCTGGTGTTCCATTCATACTCGATCGTGAAGAATTGGGTGTCGGAGGCTTCTGCTGAGCAGCAATACTTGCCCGAGCAGCTGCGAGCCTGTTGGCATCCATGACGCCTACTGAGCCATTCCCTACTCCGTAATTGGGCGTGCCTGGTTGGGCAATCTTGTCGGTGAATATGGTGGACCGTTCTTGGGCGGCAACCCGGGCTTTAGCTTGATCGAGTATCCGTTGCTGTTGAGCCTCAGGAATAACGGTGTGGTATCCTGTAAGTCCAGGGTTCTGAGCAGGTGTTCCTGGTTGAGGGGGGTTGCTCGGGTACCTGTTCATTTGATTTCCCGCCGCCTGATTCGGCGTGCCATATCGCGGAGGTTGCTGCTGCTGCAGATTGTTCGGCGATGCGCTGTAGGCCTGTCTATTAACCACGGGAGACATCGTGCGCTGCGGCATGCCTTGTCCGTTCGCGTAAACTCCAAAGTTAGGTTGCGCAGGGGTAGCAGCTTGCTGCTGGGGATAGCCTGGCTGGAAAGGATATCTCTGGTTGGGAGTTCCAGGTTGAGCTGGCATCTGCCCGAACTGAGGTCTTTGTTGGGAAGCATACTGAGGCATGTTCTGATGACCGTAAGGAGTTTGAGCCTTCGCAACCTGGGTGGCATACTGCGCAGGGTACCCATTAGGTCGAGAATACTGGTTAGGCTGAGGAGGTCGGGCTTGAGCAGGCATAGGTCGCGGTTGAGGTTGGAAGCTAGGTGTAGGTCCGGGCCTATAGTACTGCTGCTGCGACATTGAAGGGGTTCGTTGAGGGGTTGCATACTGGTTCTGGGGCGTGTGGTGCCCATAGGAAACGCCGGATATACTGGGCGTGCGTTGTGGGGGTGGTCGAGCATTAGCTTGGGCAGCTTGTTGCTGAGCTCTTAGACGAGCTTGAACACCCGCTTCGTCCTCTTCCATAACTCCCTTGTAGCCATCGGTCTGAACCTGGACCTTGGTGCTGATAAGAAGATCCTCGAGCTGATCTCCGTTCAATTTGGCTACTGCATATGGTGGCAGAGTCTTGATGATCAGTGCAAGCTGAGCCTTGAGCACCTGATACGTAGCTTGCTCGCCCTCAGAAGGAGTCGGGCCAGGGGTGGCCAGCATGTCGCCTGTAACTGGGTCGCTCGATGAACGGTTTTGCGAGTTCGGGAGGTTGAGGTTTCGGATGCGCTGGTAGGAAGACAGTGTTTCAATCAAGTCAGTGACCTCTTCCAGAATCTCATCCGCCTCCTTCTCCTCATTCGTTCGCTTGGTTCCCAGAGCCTCTTCAAGTGACGGATCAACGACGGACTCATCCCAGTTATCAATGGCTTCCTGGATAGCCTTCTCGTCTATTTCCATAGCATTATCATTATCGGTCTTCTCCTCATCATTAGCGTTACCATAGTATTCGACCTCGATCATGTTCTGGAAGCTCTTGTGTCCCGATTGCTGCCACCACATTCGGCCGGCAACACTTGAGGGTACTAGTGCTCCCGAGTCGTCCTTGCAGGGCGCAAAACTGGAAAACGCGCCCCGAAAAAGTGATTCCATTTCGGACAACTCGAGTTCGGTGGTCGAAGGTCGCTTCCCGGCCAGACTTTGCGCACGTTCGCGCTGTTTGTTCATGGTTTGTGATGAAGGAGTCGCGTTGCTGTAGTCAAGGTAACACCCTGCAGACAACTTGGTGGTAAAGTAACTCGCATTTCGGAACTTGCAGTTGTCGGTCAGTTCTGGGCGATAGAAATCCAGTGTGTTACCCTTGGCTTGCGTCTTGGGCTGCTTGGGCGGCTGTAGAGGCGGCAGAGACCGAGGTGATGAAAACAAGTCTCCCAGAGTCTGAGCTCGTTCATGGGGCGTTGTGGGCATGATATGAGTTAATGATACGCCTGGAGGCAGTGCGAGCTCACGCAAGTTGGCCTCATCAGAAACTGGAAGACTAGAGAACAGTCTCTTCTCTTGAGGTGCATATCCAACAACAGACAGTACCAATTCTCCCTTTTGAGGAGATGGCGGTAGCTTGGCCTCGACGGGAAGAGGGTCTGCGCTGGTCTTGGGGTAGGCCTTTTCTCGTCGAAGAAGCTGCATGGCCTTGTCCTTGAACTCTGTGATTTGAGTTCTCAATGCGTCGGCGGCGGACTCATTCTTGTCCTCGGAAGGTTGCGTTTTGATTTCCTTGAGAGCAACGTGGATAGCAGACACCAGGTCATTAGCCACTTGATCAAGGTCTTCGTACACATTCGCAGTAGCCTTGTCGGAGATGGTGAATGGATCGGTCGACTTCTGGCGCTTTGCTCGGTGATCGCCTTCATCGTTATCCTCAGAAGACTCGGGCAGGGGGCGCTTGAGGATGGAGGGACCGACGTCGTAACTATCGGAGATGAGTTAGTGCAAGGAACGGAGAAGTCATTCGCGACCAAGTTGCGATGTGACAAAAAAAAGGTGTAATCGAAGAAAAATGGCAGGCGTACCTGTTGAGAACCTCAACGAAGGATTTTATCAAATCGCGTTGGTCCTTTTTGGGCTCTCCATTGGTAATGGCAGGTTTTTGCTCCTCGGAAACCATGTCCTCATCGCGATCGTCTTCTTCTTCAACATCGCGTTTTCTCTTTCCCGGGGCGACGGATTGCGCCTTGTCGAGGGTAGGTGATTCTGAGGTGCCGTTGGCTTGGACGGCCGTAGGCTGGGCCATGGTGGGTGTGGTCATGATGGCTTCAAATTGAAAGCCTTGGTTCGTTTTTGTCGTCGTCGGGGCGTTGGCCGCGCCTCGTCGCGATACGCGGTAGTGTCAGTATCAGCGGTCGTGGCAGCGACAGTGACAGTGGGTAGTAAAAATGATAGTGGTTAGCAGTAACTGAAATGGTAGCGGTAGTGGATGGCAGAAATGGGTCAGGTCCAGTCCAGTCCAGTCGCAATTCAATTCAGTCGCTGGTGCAACTCAAGGTAAATAATAGGCTTGGTCGAGGCAGCGCAAACCAGACTCCCTCATCGAGATAGCCACAACACAATGGTGTAATCGCTGTAACGGAGTGTATTCGACTCGAAAATCACGCGACAAACACGTCTCGAGGCAATATTCTCGAGTCAGAAAACGGGGGGAGAGAAACGAAAGTCGTGCTCTGCTCTACTCTGCTCTCCTTTGCTTGCTTGCTTCGCCTTGCGCTGGGTCTGGGTCTAGGCTGGCCTGGGGGGGAAGAATGTGTCTCCTCGATCGCCAAGTACCCGACCCTTACTTGTCGCTGACCCGCGCCGGACCCACTTTGACACCTTTTTGTGACGGGATGGAAGAGGAAAGCCTACTGAGCGAGCCACGTGACTAGCTCAGATCCAACGGTTTATTGTACCTCTCTGCACTGTACTACGTAGTAGAGTCAGGAACAAGCATTAATGATTACACACGACGGTATCATATTCTACTTGAATACACTTTTGCGATCAAATAATGAGAAATTTCTGAAGCTCGTCACGTAAAGAAACCGGGCAATGGGTAAGTAACATGGTTCTTATTCTCCAAAACCCTCATCATTTGAAGTATTCATGATCACCCATTAATAAATTACTCGGGACGTGGTTGCAGGCCTAGCGCAATCATGATCATGATAATCTTTAGCTCTACCATGTAACCTTTGATATGATCTCATCACAAAGACAACAGAATCAGGCACTTTCAAAAATAAAAAGTCGATAAGTTCATATTACAGAGCATCAAGTTTGAGAAGCTATCTCCTCAATACTGCATACTCAAGTTCGTCGTACAGTTCAAACTAATCCCATGCCAGTGTCCAAACCAATGTCCATGCTGCGTGTTCCCATGCGCTATCGAATAATTCATACATAAATGTTCATTTCTTACTTGGCACGAGCCAGAGCGACAGCGTTCTTGCCGAGGTCGTAGACAGAGTAGTATCGTCGGAGGAAAGCATCACCGAGAATCACGAGAGGGCCCACAGGCTCGGGGAAGTCCATACCCTGGAAGGTAGAGATACAGCTGCCCTGGACCTCGAGAATGTAGTCGGTGGAAGGAAGGCTGTAGTTGGAACCAGCAAGGGTGAAGGTGATGTCGGGCAGAGAAGAGACCTTGTCGCAGTCAATGGTGTATTGACCGTTGTAGCCCTTCTTGGCACCAATCTCCTTGTTCAGAAGCTCAGCGAGAGAGCTGGGAAGGACGTTCAGGGAAGTACCGGTGTCGAGAATGGCACCAGTGTTCTCTTGCTCTGCAACCTCATCACCGAAAGCAATGGCATCAAGGTCAACCTCCCAGTAAGCCTTGCGGCGGAGAGGAATGTACTCAAGGTCGCCAGTGTACTTGGACTTGTCAACACCACCGAAAGTAGCCTCGCTCTGGCCCTCTTGGCCGTCAAGGTAGAAAGCGAAGACGGGCTCATCCAGAAGCTTCTGGTTGACCATCTGATAGAAGGGAGGGACCATGCCGTTCACGGCAATGCGGTCGTAACCGAGACCGAGGATACCATCGAAGCGACCGAAAGCGAAGGCCAGACCTGGCTCCTTGGTAGCCTCAGCAAAGTCCTGGTCCTTGATCGTAAGGTCACCAATGGAGACGACATCGTTGGAGACGAAACCGGACAAGCTGCCAGAGCCGTAGTGGATCTCGAACTCGCTGCCGTTCTTCTTGTAAGTCGATGAAGCAGATGAGTCGTACTTGGAGTGAAGGTAGCAGGCGATGCTACCACACTCTTGGGAAGGAACCCAGAGGTTGGAGCTACCGGTGTCGAGGACAACCTTAAAGCTCTGGGGAGGAGTACCGATGGTGATCTCGGAGAAGTCTGGAAGAGGTCAGCTTGGGATGCTATCTATCGAATTGGATAATTCTTACACTGGGCGTTCATGAAGTTGGAAACGGGGACGGGGTGGCCACCCTCAACGTTGGGAACATTGGTAGCAAAGGCGTAGTCGGCAGCGTTCTTGGGGCGAGCAGCACCCATGTACTTCTGACCGAGGCTCTGGAGGTGGTCCTCAACGGAGTTCATAGCCTGCGGTTTGTGTTAGAGAGCTTCAACGGAGGGCGCAATCATGATGGGAGTCGGTCGTACCAGTTGGTCGGCAAGAGGAACCTTGTTGAGCTTCATCTTGTGAACGCCGGCCTGGGCAGAGCCCAGAAGCGCGGCAGCGGTAAGAAGAGCGCTCTTCATGATGGGCAATCAGATCGAGAGTGCGACCGAGGTGTGTGTGTTTGAATAAAGATGCTCGACAAAAGGTATTGCGAGCTGTGGTGTTGATGGGGAATGAAGATGCAAGATGCAAGATGGAGTTGGAGAGAGATAAGAGAAGATAGATGGTTGGTTAAGAAGTGAGAAAGCGGAGGAGTGTGACGGCAACGGAGCTCAGGTCTATCCGAGCTGGGGGAAGCTTATTGCGCGTGCTTGCGGCCTGTTTCGGCCGCACCTGCCTGGATTCGTCAACAACGCCTCACGCCTCCAGGCCATTGAAGCCTTCCCCCTGCGAATGACCTTGTGACTTGTCTGGCAATGACGCACCATTGCGCCTTCCCCGTCTCCACTTTCCCTGCCTGGCAACCAGCACTACCTACGAGCAGCCTTTCCGCCTTAGGCATGCGTCTTTATCTGCATTGCACAAGCGTTGTCTCATCTTAAGGCGCGTATCAGGGACAGGAACAGAAACAAGCAGTTATCAGTTTGTTACTGTACTGTACCGTCTTACCAGGGCTCGTTTCGTTGACACTATGCGTTGTCATGACAGCTTCGTCAGAACTTGGCGGTGATCATTGTTGATAATGACTGATTGATTGTGACCGACTCTTCTCGCTTCGTACGAGAACCCCTGTGTAAGTCTCACGCGTGCTGAGCTGTTTGGCTTAGTGCTGTTGATGGCTCGGACTAACACTAATCAACCTAGCATTGGATCTGGGGTTAATCAGTGCTCTAACTTGACGCGGATCCTCAATCGTGCCTTGTTCCTGGATGTTTTATGGGGACGTATGATCAACATGTCCCATCAGGAGTATCCATCCATAATGTACTATTCGAATTGCTTATATACGTACAAAGAACGAATTGAACAGCGAACATAAATAGAGTATTACAACAAGCTATATCTAAAGCTATCTTTAACCTATTACACATATATATACCTTATCCAGTAACCGATCCTATAACGGCGACAACCACCCGGTTGCACACCTTATCCATCATAAACCATATTCTCATAACGTCGTTAATAATATTGAACCAAAACACTCAACGCCCACGCATCTCCTTCTTAGAGCGCTCCATCGCCTCGGCAAAAGTCTGCCTCACGTCATCCAACTCGGCATAATACTTAATAAGAGCTTCCAGCCTCTCACATCTGGAGCCTGTCACTTCATCAGACAGCTTGCACCACCCGGAGTGAAGCGCAACGAAGAGAAATGCTAGACTGCCACGGCAGATTTGGTCGTCGCGGATCCATGACCGCAGAGCGCCTCTGGTAAGGTTAACTCTGCAGCCACGGTCCCTGAGTAGAAGGACGAGCAAGCTCTTGAAGCCATTCTGTCCCGCCTTGAGAAATGCTTCGACCGCGTCTTGGCCGATACTCAGAGACCCCTTGAGATATTTCTGCATCACGGGCAGCAGTCTATCACCATGTCGCACATTAAGAGTCGTGTTGATGAGCATATCTTGCGTGATCTTGAAGTCGTCCTCGGCTCTCTCCACCAGTTTAGGAAACTCCTTGGCTGAGCAGACACCTGCTGCAGCATCCAAAAGTCCCTGCGTCACTCGAACGCTCTCGTCTTTATACTCGAAGACAACCTGGAGACCAGGGTATCCAAGCTCCCATAATACCTCGATGGCGACCTCTTCATCAATGTCAACGTCATCAGCGCGGTTTTTGAGGAGCATTTCGAGAACTTCGGGGGCCCAGTCATCTGTGTCTTTCTCGGGCGAAGCGATCGCTGCTAGCACAACTTCTTTTGTAAACAGGACCTGGGATCGTGGCATTTCGAGAAAGACGGCCATAAAGTCTGGTCGGCTGCGGGTGTTGGCTAATGCAAGGATCATGAGTTCTTCGTCAACGAAACCCTCATGTGCCCGGTGCTTAAGAAGAACTCTAAGCATAGCTGGTCCATGGCGGTTTTCGATGGCTCGCTCAGCTACAGCTGTGGTGATCTGAATACGTCTTCCGTGCTCGGTGAGGAGATAGTCCATGGTTCTTGGGTGGCAAACGCTGGCAATGTTTCCCATCATCCATTCATCAAGCTCGATATCATTGCCATGCAGCTTGAGCAGCAATCTAAGTATATCCAGTCCGTGTCGCTCATTTCTTGTGGCTCCAATCATCGCAGCGTCACTCCATCGGAACTCGCGGTGCTTAAAGATGAGATTCATCATCTCAACAGTCGCACACTCCGCCGCGGCGCAGGAAAGGTCTTGATCACGCGAAATCTCATCCTGTCGCAGCGTCATGATTGTCTGGAGCATTCCGATGCATCCCCATTTTGCTGCAGCGCGGATCGTATATGGGGTCATCGGCTCGCCCTTCTTGAGAAGAAATGCCAGCATCTCGACTCTTCCGGTCAGTATCGCACTGACAAATGGCGACTTGAGGCGCGCGTGATGCTTTTCTCTGTCCTCATCCGTATTGCCAAAGCCCAGATGCTCAACGTTGTCTAGTTTTTGGTTCAATGATGTGCTGTTGGTGGGATATTCAGAGCCATTGGGCAACCCCTTGAGAAACTTGATGGCATCCTCGGCGGAACGAAGCTTGCAAATACTCTCGCTGGCATAACGCACCCAGTGGTAGTTGTACTCGGATTTCGCTTGGAAGACGCGCTTCACTTGAGTAGTGCTTGTGCCTGACCAGCCTCGCTTACTTGCGATGTGTCGGACGCGCTGGTTGATGAAGACCTCGACATCGTGTTTTGACTGTGAGAATGAATCGAGGTCTCGGTGGGTAAATTCGCCCAGGAACTCGTAAATCTTTGAACTTGGTCTACTCATGATGGCAAGGCTGAGATTCTTTGCTGGTTTCTCGCCGTGGAAAGTCTCTTCAATGAGCTCCAGAAGAACAGTTCGGGAGTTGGCGTCGCACTCGTCCAGTCCATCAACGACGCAGAAAATATGACGGTCGGATCTGAAAGCGACTTCTACTAGCAGGTTCCACAGCGCTTGAGGCTTCTCAAAAACACGAGCACCGCGATAAGCGTGCCTTCTGCGGATTCTGTCGCTGAGAAGATGTGGGTGGTTCTGAAAGATTTGTGAGAGTAGTCCTCGAAGGATTCCCTGAGCACTGTTCCTCAGCACATCTTTCGAGCCACAGAAGAAATAGGCACATGTGTTGGTGGGATCGGTGGCAAAATCGTTGGTGAGCTTCTCGGCAAGATAGACGGCCATGGTTGATTTTCCTCTTCCATGATTGCCAGAGAGCCACAAGACATGCTGATTCTCCGTCTCTGGTTTCAGCCAATTCCTGACTTCTTGGACACTCATGATCCATTCACAGGTCTTGGGCGCCCGAGGTCCCTGCTGTGTTCTGAGAGCATCTTTTGCTATTGAAGGATCCGACCAGATGAGATCTCGATAGAAAGCTTCAATTTGCTTTTTCTTATCCGCATCGCCTAGAAAAGTCAGTGTTTATGAAATTAATAGTCTAAAAGGTTGGCGCTTTTACTCAAAATGTGACGCGATTCATATCGCTTGTGAGCGACAGTGCTGGTGCTTGGCCAAGGATAGTGACCCAAGAAACTATCTGGCGAAAGAGGCGACTCATCCGAGAGACGCGACATTGAGGATCGCGGCGAGTCGTTGCTCACCCTTGAGAAGCCCATTTTGATTGTTCTCGTTGTGAAGAATGAATGTTGAGATCCAATATCAAGTTTGAAGGTGCGATAATTACCCCAACCTTGGTAACTTGACTTACAACAGTCGGTGTACCAGAAACTGAACCAAGAAAGTGGCTGGCGTGATGCATGCGTCGACTTGGAAGAGGGGTGGTGCTTTTAACCGTCTGTCATCAGTTCAAGCGAAGAGAAAGTCTTATGACCATCAAAGATTAAAAATGAAGTACTGTATGTAGATAACGGCGGGCGATGAAGAAAGGAATGAAGGGGAGATGAATAAAGAAAGACTTTACGCGCTTTGAGAAGAAAGAGTCACTCAGTCGCGTTGAGTCGTATTCGAGATCGTCTTTATGTTATGAAATATCTGGCAGTATCCGTACCTATTTTCACAAGTGGAGTCATGAAGAGGGAAAAAAACGTTGACGGTATTAGGGGAGGGAAGCTAATAAAAAATCTAAATTAAATTAAATCAAACCGTCCGTTAACAATATCAGGTTTCGTCTTCCTTCCCCTCTCATTAAGTGACCTCAAAAGGGGGTAATTTAGGAGGTTGGTGTCTACGCCAGTGCCAAGTATGGATGGATGGGTCTAGGCTTATGACTTGATGAGATCCTTTTTCAAGGCTGTAAATTCGACCCATGTTTCTTCACTTGATGGAGAATGGCAATGACGTTAACTTAGGCTTATCAAGATAAGAGAAAGGACTCACTCACTGTCTTTATGACAATATTGGATAAATACTTTGCTTTTTATTCTTTGCGTCTCTTTGATATCTCTTGCAGAATTCATCAAGTCTAATGCTAGTCATGACCCCAGCCTACCCAATTTCATACCCATGGATATTATGCAAGTCATTAATACCCCCTGTCCATTCTTTCCAGAGAAACACATTCCATTGGCTGGTTGCCGTCCAACCCAAAGGTCTGGTTAAGCGCTGCCTCACAATATGCAAAGGCTTAAGAGTGTAGAGCATCCGTATTGCATTAACGTATGGATAACTTGAACGCATATCGCAAATGAATCGTTAATAAATAGGTAAATTACATGAAAGTCATCATCAGTTGCATGTGTTGCCGTAATATGTTGATCATGGCCACCTCGATGCATATAACGAATACGCGCGCTATCGAACTAAACATCGTCTCGATGTAGAGACTTTTCGGGACCTCGAAGGAAATGTATTTCAGCGACGATGACCCGGTGTAACTTGTCGAACTCTTCGTCCGGATATTTGCATTGCATGTATTTCCTGGCTCCATCTACCCCCGGGACATGTGTGTGAGGGCTCAGGTTTGTCGTATCTGATGATGGTGGGATAGCTGATAGTTGCTCGTCGAGGAGGCCTTTCGCCTGCCAAAGGCGACATAGTTGTCTTGTGCGTGTCCATCTCTGCTGATGTTACTGTGATTAGGTAACTGAGAATGGTTTGCAAGTAAACTCTGCGTCTAGTTGTCGCCTTTTATATAGTCTTGATCTTTAAACTTCATGCACTGAATACGCGACTAGGTGCATCTCATCAAGCTCTTTGTCAAGAACTCTAACTCTAATATTCAGGTTACTGTCGCAGAATGTTTGAAAATATGCCAATAAGAATATTTGTGAGGTTACTGACAACCCCAATGCTTTTATCGTGAGGCAATACTTTTACTTTTACGCAACCAGACAGCAGAAGTTACATCACTTCTACACGCAGACACACTGAAAATAGGTAACAAAAATAGTCAAGTAAACTTAGTCTATAAGACAGTCATAAAATACTAAAGCATCATGCTAGCTTAGGCCTAATGGTCTAAAGTATGTTGATATTTATGTCACTCGCCTACAGGGTAATGTCGATAAACGCAGCTCATAGATCATCAAAGGGTCAGATGTCCCTTCACACTTTGCAAATGACCCAGAAACCAGATATTGATCTTTTTTATTTGCCCTAATTTCATTGTTATATTTGTTGTTCACTACAAGCTTGCAAATTCGAGAGGCTCAGTTGTACATTTACTCACAACATGTACAAAGAGCCTGTTTCTCCACGATAAGGCTTCAATTTACTCACCTCACCTCACCTCATGTTAATGCCACTGAACGACCCTGATTTTGTGTAGTCTATGTTTCATCCGCATTAAGCTTAAGCTTAAACCATGTCGTTAAATAGTGGAACACGGGCCTTACCGTTGCGACATCTTTTGCAGTGCCTATGAGTCCAATGTCATGGCTTACAGGAAACGAATGCTGTAACTCAACTGATGAGTGTCCCGAAGTTTAGAATACTGTGAGTAGATGAGGGAATGTGTGTTATTGCGAGTCATGTAATAGTAGGGAATTATCGACCTCGACACTCTTGGTCAACAGTTAATGGTTTATCTTGGCCAGGGTTTGGGTGAAGGCCCCAGACTCCCTCGGGTCATCTTATTAGACGGCCTTTTTGGCGTCAAGATCACATTGAAACTATACCTTTCTCCAATGCCTCTTGATTGAAGAGGCGACACCCCGCCTAAATACATACTTGGGTAAGAGCCTAAGGTCTTTTGTTATTATTGTCGCTGGGGCTATACCTACACCATAATTAGTCAGGTAATGTATTTCTCAGCTAAAATACGGCCTATTACGGATACTCATGGGCCACTCGGACTTGTCTATCGAAGCACGATGCTTGCAAACCTAGACAAAAGATTTTCTGCAAGTGTTAGTCAAAGTAAAACGCTGCTGGGTTGGCCTATGCTTGTGTTCCCCGTGTTGGTCTGCCCTGTACCTTGCATTTCCTATACGGATTCTTTTCCTTAACACATGCAAGATTTAACGGCAATAGACACCGTCTGACTCTGACTCGTCCATAGGTTTAGCAATCTGAAAACAGAAAATCACTCGGTGCCATAGTTGGGTTCTACGGAGTGATAGACTCGCAATGGCTTTACACATTTGAGGCAATCAGATAGTTGTAAAGTGATCTCAGTACATACTCATGCATGCCTGCTCAAGAGTCTCAACCATAAAGAACATTTAGCGGTGGAACCATTGTAAGAAGCTGCAGTATGCATTTTCCCTCATCGTACGACGAAGCCTGGTTAGAAACTCGGAGTTATGGAGCCGTCGTGGTGAGTTTGCCCAAGGCGGGCAGGTGGTACCTTTAACTACCTGAACCTCGTTCCTGAAGTTTTAACTTACCTAACCAACAACTGCCAACGCATGAGCTGAATACGGGAGCTAGGGTAGATCTGTTGGGTGGTCCCTGGATTCTCTGCAATTATCACCAATGATAGCTCGGTGTCAATGACAGAATGGAGAGCCGGATGCTCGCTACAGTTGCCGAGACCCATCATATCCTTGCGTCGTTCTTGACGACCTCAACCAACAGACCTTCAACCAACAGAATGTACATGGACCTCGAATCAAAAGGCAAAGAGCGGTAGAGCGAAAATAGTGATGTTCATGTAAACATCGCGGATTTTGATGAAATAATTATCATATTTGCAAAGTGAATACAGACAGAATCGTTCAGTGCTGCAAGCTCGCAACCTTCACCAATTTCCCCATCTCTCTTGTGTTGAAGGACAAAGCAGGCGCAACACCATGAAGATGGCTTAATGTAGACAAGGACATGCACTACAGACGTTCAGGGGTGCGGGACTGAGCAGCTAATCAAATCTACTCTTTTGCCATCTACCCGTAATTCTCGACCTTTTGACGGAGAAGCATGAAGAGGCAAGGTCCGTGAGAAGCTTGTAAGAACTTGAGCTGTAAGAGTCCAGGTGGAGAGAGGCTGGAAAGGGCGTGATGAAGTATAAATAGAGGTCTTTCCGCTGCTAATGGTGGTTTCATTGATCATCAGTCTTCACTTCAAAGTCCTCTCTCTATCAAAACACTTCCAGTCGAACTCTTCACGCAAACTCCTCTATCTAAATCGACAATATGAAGTTCACTACTATTGCTGCCGCCATATTTACTCTCACATTCGGCACCGAACTCGCTTCGGCCGCCTGCTGCAATGTCAAAGTCTGCGATGGCTTCAACCTCAAGGGTAACTGCAAGAATGCATGCTACCCTTATAAAGAGACGGTCAAGGTCAATAGAAGCGGACTCAAGTCTTCCGTTGGCTCTGCAAAGACGGCTCCCGACTGTTTTTGTACCCTAGGAAAGGACAAGTAAGTGAACCCTGGGTTGGATGCAAATCTTATCGCCTTTACCTAACATATTAAATAGCCGATCCTGCATGCCCGTTAGACATGGCAAGAAGGGTTACAATGCCCCTAACCATTGCCTCACTGGTATTAACCAAATTTACTGTCAAGCCAGAGGCAACCAATAATGCACTAGTAGTTAGACTCTAGAAGTGTACAAGTTTAGTCTTCGAAAACATCAAGCTGTTGTTCCTCAGTCTTGTATTATTGATACTCATCTGCTGACCCAAATCTCCATCTGTAAGCCATTTCAACTGCAACAGGGATAAACAAAATAATGGAAATAATTTGACCGAACCCCCATTCTTTTCCAGCATATTCCTGTCCCATATTCTCAGACATCTCTTCTTGAACTTTCCTCAAAGTGAAAACCACCCACAGCAACGGTACAGACAAGCTAAAAATCACAAGGAGAGGCACCACGGCAATAATCGGCCTGTCGCTGAACCATCCGTTGACTCGATCCCGCCAAGATGGCTTAATGTCTGATTCTTGACCACCTTTTGCCTTGTCGTTGCAATGGTAGTGTGTTTTGGGAAGGCCGGCAAGGAGCCAGAATGAAAACAAATATATGATTAGGGAGGCGGTGAGTTCTAAGCCGTTCAAGGACCGGTACGTTGTGGTCTCTCCCAGACGTCTATACTTCTCGGGAAAACACATATCTTCGATAACACTCCAGTCGATCGGGGATACCTCTGACCCTTCGCCATTGCCAATCGGACTAACGTCGAAAGCATGTATGCATCTCGATAGGAATGGGTAGAATGATAGGGCCACTGTTGTACTAAGTAACAGCAACCTGGCATTGTGCTTCACATTGTCCCTCGGGCATATCTTGGTCAGTGGCTCTAAGAGAGCGATAGGATACAGAAGTGGCATCATGCTCACCACAGCCACAGATTGAGAGATGCGAGCTTCGATAGCGCCAAGGTCTGCGGTACTAATACCGTAGTCTTTGCGAACAAGCACCGCGATAGTAGCAAGCTGCAGTGAGAGTGCAAAGTAAGCGGCCGAGTCAACGAAAGCTGCCAGGCCAGTCTTTGCAATATGATACCACTGACTAGTCTTGTCACTCTTCTTAAATATAATGACTGCAAGGGATAAGACGACGCTGAGTGAAATCTCCAGAACATAACCGACGGCAACCTGATATAAGAAATTAGTGATAGCCCATTAGAAAGTGGTACACAGACGGACTCCAATGCCAGATATGTCAGGATTGCCTGTGCCGTATATGGCATTACATATCTCGTTCCGACAAGGTTCTAAATTGTTCCTCTCGAACTGGGTCTCGGAGTCGAGAAGGTGGATGTATCTACTGAAGTCATTCAGTTCCATCCATTGGGAGCAATCGACTTTGAGGCTCGACATGCTGGCTGTTGTTTGATCTGAAGGCGATCACAAGTGGAGTACTCTACATAGAGGTGAATCTTCAAAGATATGAACTTGCCAATGGGATATAGCCTAGTTTTATCTTACCACATTGCCAAGGTTGACACTCGATATGTCTTATCTGGGCCAGCTGTTCAGCTGCGGCTGAGGGCGTCTTATTCGAATGCGACTACGGGATCCAATCACAAGAGCGCAAGGACACTGAACCAAAAAGCGGCTTGTCGTAGTTGCGTGACCGAGTCCCGAGCCTTATTGATCTCCCTTCAGTCCTTTCTGATATGCAAAATCCCTCTCTTATCTTCTCATCTCACTGACCAGGCTGGGATCTCGCACCAGAGATGTCTATTTTTATTAAGAGAGCATACAATCTCTCAAGAATGGCAATACTCATATCCCATTTCGTTTTTAGCTTCAGCCTCATGGGTCTGGTCAAGTCACAGGCCAGCAGCGTAAGATCTGAGTCTGCCTGTGGATATATCGATGGCGGTAGGTGCCCAGTCGACCAATATCCTGGTTCGAGTCGCCGACTGATAATGTGCGAGATCAGACGTCGATCGTGCACTTAACTGCTCATCTGGATCGTGTGGTTTCCTACTCGTACAGGACCACAGCAAGATATACGCCGGGTGTTGCGATGGCAGAAATTGTGCCGTACCGACTACATGTATCGAATCAGGCACAGCATCCAACGACTACACTGTAGAGTGGTAAGCAACATCTGCGCTCGAGTTGGGAATGTCACTAAGACCAGACGTAGCACTGACGACTCCCTCCCAGCATGTGCAACTTACACATGGGCAGATCTCTTGGCCGAGAGATACTTCTGCGCGCCTTCGAGGACTATCGTAACGGTAGTCACAGAAACAAGTTCTGGTGGTGAAACTTCTTCGGCAATCGAACCGTCAACGACGGCGGCTCCGCCAGATGCAAGCAGTGCTCCTCCAAAGCCAACAGCAACTGCAACGGAGCCAGCAAATGGCGGTGGACCGAACCTGGGAACTGAACACGGTGAGGCATCACTTGATGACTTCTCTATACAGTTATACTAACATAGCAACAGATTTGAGCTCGCGACAGAGGATTGGTGCAGGAGTTGGCTCAGGAGTTTCCGGGGGGTTACTCTTGATGTTTTTTGCGTACGTGATATCTCATCTCTGACGCGTTTTTCTTGTGAGGCCAGCTGACTCCGATATAGAATCTTTGGATGTTGTAAGTGGCCAAGTCAAAGGACCAAAACAACCAGGAAACAGCATGTTCCTGAGAGAATAGTGCAGAAAGATGCGCCAACGGTTACTCTTCAGGCAGACTCCTCGTGATCAGAACATCCTTGACACTGGTCTCTGTTGCGGGTTACAATGTCTTATCAGTCGATACAGCCATCAAAGGCAATATCCATGAGGGACCATGGTGGGATGATGATAGCCAGGGAGGACTATTATATAAAATTGAAATCCAGAGCCAGAAGTAGTCTTTGTACGATCTCGATATACAAATCCCAATAGGTATCGCGTGGTGGATGAGATCAGGGCTAGCAGGGCAATGAGACATGAAGAGAAGGCAATGTCTCTGGCTAGTCTCGTTCCTGAACTGGCATGACGGTCAGTCCTGTTTTCTCCAGCGCCACCAGTCAAGAATGCAGGGAGGGTGTTATTGGTGGCAAAGTCCACAGAGATGATCGTATCATCAGTGGATAAATGATCCGATAAAAAGTTGGAGGAAAATCAGGGCTTGGGAGACTCCAGGCCTTGATTATGATGGCACTAGCGATGCAAAGTAACGGCAAGATCGAGAATGCTGGGAGACCAGCCCAGTTTCGTATTATTGCAATTCAGATAGAAGTACAGTAGGTACTGTATGTAAAAATCTATTCAGGGAGGTGAAAGTGGTCACTAATGCGTGTTGATCTTTTAAGATTGAATCTTCCAAAAATAGCCCGGGCAGCTGATCAATCAATTTCACAGGTGTAGTCTCCGGTGAGAAAAAGAGAAGGGTTCAGTTCAGTCAGGCAAGGTTGAATGGATGGATGGATGGATGGATGGAACCAGTGATGAACGGCCCGCATGCCAGCAGATGGCCACCAAACGCGGAAGCCTGTGCTGGGCAGGGGAGAGAAGTTATCCATACCCACCGTACCGTACCGCACAATTAGGTTAGGTACAGTACATTAAGGATGCCCAGAATGTAGACGAAAGTAGATATGGAGAGTTATGCTCTCGAGCGGGTAACGGAAAAGTTGTCCCCTAAGCTTTGGGATATAAAAATACGCAGCCGAAAAGCTTAGTTGAAGCAGCGTAGACTGACTGGCTAATTTCGTCTCTTATGCTTCCAGTGCCCAACTTTTTTAATACTGGTGGCTTTGTATATCCTCAATGCTGAGTAAGGGATCATCCATGTCTTGCTCAGTGGCAGCCACAAAGAAATACGTAGGTACTGTGATACTGTATGTCTGTACAAACAGCCAGACAGGATAATTGTATCACCAACGTGGGATAAGGAATATCAACAGGGCTTGAGAAAAAGGTGACTGTCGTAACCTGGACCCGCATGTATATATCATGACTTCGAACTCCTCTTCTAAACCAGTTGGCAGGTCGCATGAGGCACAGTAACGATCTTGGCGGATAGCTCGGAACGAGACCCAGGCTGAGGCTATCAAGTATCAACTCCGAAATGCCAATGCTGGCGACAGCAAGCCACTGTCCTACCATGCAGGTTGCAACCTAATACATAAACTTCATTTGCACAAATACTGACGAGTGTTGACAGGTAGATGGATAACTATGGCTAAACTAACAGGGCTGTTGCGATACTGAAACTTGGGCGATGGATTGCTAGCACCTCAGGCAATATATTTATCAATGCGTGCGTCGTTAAAAGACTTCACAGCTCTGTCTGCCATGAAGCCGGTTGTCCCGGCGGGCCTGAAGATCAATGATGGCATGAAATCATGTGTGTCCAAGCTGCATTGTTAACAATACTCCGTGCAGCATACAGTGGTCCAATATGGATATCCACAGGTCCCTTGATCAGTCAATCTCCACGGGGTTTTGACTTGGCATCACATCGCTACAATCGTGGGTTTGATGGTAACGGTTTGATCCATCTCTTGGCGGCTATTGCAGGGGATGGGCATGACAGGTATAGGGCATGATAGGGATAGACCCTATTCGCAGAGGGTTTTCTTCGCTGACAGAGTCCAAGTCTGTCGCGTCAGGAGGGTGTGCCCTAGAGTTGACCCAGAACTTTTGAGTAAATACTACGGATAACTGGCAAGTCGTCCACCCTACTCTGTACTTCCGTGTTCTTGTTGTACGCACCAAGCACTAGTGCACCTTTCTCAAAGCCAGGCAGCCAGGCTAATGTCAATTGTAAATGGACATGCAAACGACTGCAACCATCGATCTCCTGCGTTGGTGTGTAATCATTCATCGATCTCGAAACTCTGAGAACAAATCGAGTCGCGAATCGCCTCGCGGCCCTTTTATGAAGGAGGTTGACATGACCCACAGATGACATTCGAACAAGGACAAATGAAGCAATTGCTTTGCAGATGCCGACAAAAGGGGTAAGCCCGCAACTAATGTAGGAACCCAATCGTCTTGACCAACCACAAACGCGAAAGTAGACTTGGGTTTGGTGATAACCTTATGTGAAGGATGCACAAAACAAGGAATTGTCTGTCGTCTTTCGGTGTCTACGGGTCTTATGTAAATACTGGGAAAAACTCAACCCAAGTTCAACCCACTGTAAGTTTTATGCACCTGGCTGCTGGATCGGTTGAGCAGATTCAAAAATTGCGGGCTGCCTCTTTGGCAAGTGTGTGATCGGCAGACATGCGGTCGATTCATATGGAAAGGTTTCTTCTAATAAGCTCGTACTCTTTTTTTGTTCTGAAATCTCAGTTGCGACTCAACTTTGTACAGTCCTATCCCACTGTGACTAGATGCCAGATAGTCAACAATTCGTGATTCACACTTGGGCGCTTTTAAAGTTTGTTGAAACGAAAGAAAAGAAAAGAAAAAAGAAAGAAAAAGGCCCGCTGTCGTCGAAATACCTATGCCAAGAAATGGCGTTTTTGGGCTCTGTTTCAATCTGTCTGTCACAACAAATGTAAATCTGAGTGAGAATGAATGTTTCTCGTGTTAGGAATAGAGTGGATGGGTGTGTTGTTGACTGCTAAATATTGGAAACGCTTCTGCTTTCAAGTCATCTAGCAGTGCCAGCGATCTCGTTGCAGGGTTAGATACCGAGACATTGGTCACTGTTTGAATTAACATTAGCGCGATCTCAATAATGCAGCTTCGATAACCGCTCAAAGAGGGTTTTCAACTGTGGGTGGTCCTCCATTAAAAGCCTTTAATATGAAAGAAAACTGTTCCTGTTAGAATTGACAGGCTCCCAAGACTCTATTCAACGTTGGTATGCCGTATAGGTGTATACGCTTTTATGAAGACTGCGCGTCTTACACATCAAAGGTCGTATCTAGAATAGACTATTAACAATGCATTTTCCATAAAAGCAAGGTTCACGAGACACGTGGATCGAGACGGTTATCACTGTATGCAGAGCTGACGTGCGCCTCTTGGTAGATATGCAACTCCATTTGCATAAGTGTAAAGTTTGCACAATGCATAACTTATGAAAGGCTCCAGAAGAGTTTTGGCTGCGGCGCGCGGCACCATGGGGAGTGCATTGACAAGCAAATGAACTCGGACTCTCCACCTGGCTTTGAGGGTCGACTTCAGCCAAGCTTCGATAAGTGTAGGGAGAATGATAGTCAAGGTGCACAATTATCGACCCGGGTCTCTAGAGTTATACTGTAGACACAGTCATGGCATTGTCCTTCAAGATCTCGGCAAATTCATGGAGCAGTCGATACTCTTTTCAACCGAAACCGATGTCGTGCTGTATCAACAATTATGTGGTTAAACTGGGTAAATTGGGGGTGTTCTGAAACCAAGCTAGGTCTACTAGATCTGCGGTATAAAGTCCTCCTTTGGATGATGGAGGGCGCGCGGTACGTAGTCGACTCTGCTGTTCCTGAATATCATTCACAAACTTGTCATGAACCACACGCCGGTAAAGCTGGTACGAATTCGGACTTGGTAAAGCCACCATCGACACTTCAAACGCTATGTCGCGACTGTCGAGTTAGGACAATCAACGAGTTGACGGACGGCTCCTGAACGGACCTGCGTGTCGACGCCTTTTGAAGATCCAACGCTTAACGTAGATCGTGTGTTCCACCGGTGGCAGCACATTCCAAATTTCCAACCCAAGGTATTGGATGAGGTGGCTTGCTTACAGGCGGGTTCAGCGGTCGCAGCGCCTCCAGCAGTACCCCAGCAGATGGCGTGGCAGTCTGGAAGGGTCATAAGGGGGGGTGGTAGCTGTTCAGGGGGTCTGCTTTAATGAAATCCAGGGGATGGTTGGGAGCGGTCGGAAGATTGAGGCACAAAGGCTCGGAAATTAGGATATCTGTAGGGACAAGAGACGGTCTTGTTCTCCAAGGGCCGAGGTGTGTTCTAATGGTACTGCACTGTCGAACACGTAAAGTCAGTCAGTCGCCCATGCTCGACGAGACTCTCACGAGATAGTAACGGCTTATGGGGCCGCTTCATGATATCCTGAGCCTTTTTATTAGGCTTGCGATGGATAACACCTGATGCTACCACAGCCGGCCACAGATTCAAGATGGTGTTTCCTTCTGTCTCGCAGAAGTTTTGTGTGCGTTTGTGCTTGTGCCTGTTAGTGGTTGGGGTCCTGAGCAAAGATGTTTCCGTGATTGACGGCGTGGTTTCGTCTTTCATTGTGCCCAGACAAAGACCACGGGCGTCGGGCAGGCAGGCAGGCAGGCACGGTCGCAGCAGGTACGAGCGGTTAGTTTGCTTCCACTAGAGTTGTGCATAGAGTTATTCAGTGTTTGTGCAACTGGGTTAGCGTGCACGAGAAGGGTAAGTGATGTACCGTTAGTCGTTGTACTAACGGGCGGCACCAATTAAAAGGTTAGAAATTGGCTTCGTGCTCGGGAGAAGCAGTGCTCAGGTGTACCAATTGGTGCGTGTCCGGTCCCTTTAGAGGGCGTTAGCGGGTTGACCGTCGACCAAAAAGCTTATGCAATGCGTGATTTTGTGCAAAAGAAGAATCTGACCTCCTTAGCTTATCCGCCAGCTTCTCAAGTTGATCCAAGATGGAGACCAAATCCTTGCTAGATCCCTGACAGTGACTCCACCGGCTGGGAGGTGCCCCTGCGCCCCCTGTTCCTTTGTCTCGCCGTCTCTTCGCATTCACTGGCTGCTACTCTGAGGTCCCATGTCCGGCTTGGCTTTCCCCTTCACTTGCACGTCTGGTCCCTTTCCTTTTCCCGTTCTCTCTGACTCGCTTCGCCTCGCTTCTGCTACCTTTCTCTCCTTCTATCCCCCATCTCACTCCCATCTCCTCTTTCAACAAAACAAGCCACTACCTCCGGCCGTTCGTTCGTTCCAGTCCCTCTTTCACCTCCCCACACTTTCAAAGCGTTTGTTCTTTCTTCATCACTGTCTGAAGCGTATCGTGGTCAGTATCACGATCATCGCTCTCTCTTACTTCTGTCATCACGTCTTTTTTCTTTTTCACGGCATCTTGATCTTTGTTCAACTGCCTTCCCCTCGACTGCCTAACGATCGATATCGTCGACCCTACATCGCCGTCATCTCATCACGACTCGACGGCACTGCTGGACCAAGCCATCGAAGAATAATACTGTCTTCATCACATATCCAGGAGGGGCTCACGGTGCTACACCCCGATCGACAACGACGATAAAGCACGACTTTGACACCTATCGACTGAGTTCTTTTTTCGGATAAATACGAAACAGCGCCTGGCAACCTCCTGATTTTGGGATTCGGCTCGCTTCGATTGCAGTTGATCTGACTCGAAGTCCGCGTCGAGGATCAACATCCAGTAAAACCATTCATCATGAAGAACTCAACACTTTTGTCAATGGCCATTACGGCTGCCAGCTTTCTAGGGGTCAATGGCCAGGTCAGCGGCAAAATTAAGGGTGAGCAATGGCCTATCGCCAATCCCGTGTTGAATGAGATGAAAGGTCAAGGCTGTTGGAAATCCAACGGCAATATGACAGAGGTGTATTCAGGAAGCTTGTCGTCGACTGGTGACTGCTGGAACCGATGCAAGAAGAAGTATGCTGTATTTGCTTTGCAAGCGTCTTCATGCTATTGTGGCCAGCTTTACCCTGCGGAAGGTGACCTCGTTGATGATAAGAAATGCAACTGGGAATGTCCTGCTTTTGGTTGGGAGGCTTGCGGTGCCCTGAAGACCTACTACTCCGTTTTCAACACTGGACTGAAACTGGCACCCGACAACTACGTGGAAGAGAAATCGACTTCAACCGCTGCGCCCTCTTCCACCGACGCCGCTGCCAGCACCGCCACTGGAGATGATTCCGCTGCTGCAACTCAAACCGACGACGCAGCTGCGACTTCCGAGGCAGCCTCTGATGATGACAGTAAGAAAGACGGTCCCAATGTGGCCGCTATCGCTGCCGGAGTTGTTGTTGGTGTTGTGGTAGTTGCTGCAATCGGTGGTGGTGCCATATTCTTCGTTCGACGTCGACGAAACGCAGAGATCGAGGAGGAGCACCGACGAAACGCCGCTGTGAATGCCTTTATCAACGGCTCCAAGCCCCCAGGCAGCAGTGGCAGCATCTCCATGACTGACTCTCGTCTTGACCCCGTCATGGCTCATCGACGGCTCAGCGACGGCAGCATCGCTGATAACCAAGATTACTCCCGAAGAATTCTACGGGTAAGCTCGGTCATAAAAGTCAATTCGCGTCATCGTGCTAACAAATTATTAGGTCACAAACGCTTAATCGAGTCTCCAGTCTCGACTCTTCAAAGTCAACTACTTCTCATCTGTTTCTCACTTGGCATTTACGGCGTTTTCTCGGGATGATAGCTCATGTCTGTTTGCCAATCGGTCTCTCTCGACGATGTGGCGGCGTTTGATTTTCGGGCGTAGGACTAGACACTTTTCTACTATTTTGCGTCTGCGGAAATTACGACTGGATTTGATCAATCATGCTCCATGGCACGCCGGCTATCCCTACGCCATCCACTCATTACCTCCTTACTTTTTTAACAATAAGCCTTGATCGAAGCGACTAGAGAAGATGGGAATAATGCCGCAAGTGCCCTACTAGAAGTCATCTTCCCTCGGTCCATACCATGGACGTCGTCTTGGCATAAGGGCATTTTAGCGGCACTCATACCCGCGTGTAATTGGCACGTTTGTTTTCTTTTCTTCACGACTGGGAGTCATGTCTCCTATGTACAAATTCTTCCCGTCTTCCACAGGACAGGGACAAAACTAAAAAGAGGGGGGCGACAGGTCCTTTTGGGATATCGTGGACAGTGTGATAGGGAGCAAAGTGTCACATAGGTGCACTTGGACACGGAGGGGACGTCAACCCTATTACGAACTGGGTGGGCTTACTGGTAGTGCGGGATGTTCTCTCGTCCCTTTATTTATTTTTCCACTTGATTGTTATCATCTTCACCCACCATTGTGGTTGGGGTCCCGCCTGTATGTATGTAGGGTTTCGCATAGTCATATACCACCACTTAAGACTTGAAACTTGAGACTTGAGATACTGTTCACTGAGTTATTTGCCTGACATCTATGGCATGTGAATTATCCATGGAGATGTTGATAAGTTGTTAGTATCATTCAGTTTTCCCATGTGCTGTTGATCTCATCAACATGGTGGGTTGAGTAATGATTCCGTCGTTGCTCGTTCATGTCGCCAATCTGGTGTTGATGTATGTCCTGCCTTTACTTTGTCTGGTACAACCTAATTGCTCCTCGTCTCAGCGCGTCTTTTGGAGATATGTTTAATTTAAATAACTAGTGAAAACCTCCTTGTCGAGATTTGAGTCATCTGCCCCAAGGGTCATCCATAACACTTAGTTATAGTGTCTGGATAGGAGAAAGACGATTTTTGGCATAAGCCATTCCGCTGTTTCCAACGACCTCGAGGCGTGCATTTGGGAGCTACATAGCTACGGACAATCCGGAGAGCTGGTGAAGCAAGTCGCAATGATCATGTAGCACGCAACTTACACAGGATGAGAGTGTGAAATAATCAATTGCGTACATAGCGATGTCCAGGGTAGGCTAAGCAACGCGTCACGTGATTATACAATAGCTCGGAGCTTGTCGCGATGCCTGTCGCGTTGGAAAAGTTCCTAGCTTAGCATCATAACGAACAGCCCAAACAAAGAAATCCAGCAAATAGCAGAGGACACCCACGATCACCCTACACCTACCAAAACAATCGAGCTACTGTTTAATCCATCAGAACATTGCCACCGCTTTCTACAGGGCTTAATTGCCCGACCATAATCAACATGGGCTCTATTCCAGCACCTCGAATCCGTCGCACAGCGCAAAACACTCAGTTCACGTAAGTTTATCTCCCAGACCGGCCTACTACCCCGAGTAGAATCTCATTATGGCAGATACAATCTTTCGCGCCGCGTGAACGATGTTCAGACCTATCCCGTATACTCTCCCCAAGGTGCTACCATCCTCATTTACGGCCATGAAAACGGTGTGACGATTGCATGGCGTGGAGGCAAGCGATTCAAGGTTGCCAAGAAGGCACCGCAACCCGAAAAGCAGAACGGAGCTGCAGATGATTCTGTTATGATCATCGACTCGGATGACGACGAACCACCAGCAAAGTCAAAGGCAGCATCTCAGTATGTGGATAAACCACAGTTCGAAGACGAGGTTGAGGATAGCCCATACCCCGAAATAGTACAAACTCTCGACCTTGCGCTTGGAACTGCGGTATTGAAGGTTGCTGTTATGCCCATGACTCCAACACCCGCAGAGGATGCTGCTTGGGGAGGCGCCAAAGTGCTTACCGACAAGATGGTTTTTGCTGTCTCATGTGTCACCAACGACGTCTATGTCATTACGCTTCCTCTAACTCCTCCATCGCCAGAGAGCAAGGCAAGGCCCGAGCTTAGAAATGATCTCCTAGCAGGCAAGGCAGGGTCTGGAGCTTGGGGCGAGTCGCTCATCCTACTTGGTGGTCAGAATAAGCACAGCGAGGGTATTGCTATCAACTTGATCATGCCAACAGCCACCGAGCGACCTGGTACAAAACCTAGAGCAGTTGTGGCCTCGCATTCCCGTGAGGCTTCTGGAGTGCTCCGGCTTTGGGACGTTCCCCTAGATGCTAGCGACAAACCCTCCAAAATTGTTGAGCCATTCCAAACCGAGTATCTACCTAATCCCCTTACAAGCATATCCTTCAACTCTACGCACACTACGCAGCTGCTTGCTGTTTCATCCCTACAGGGTGTTCGTATTTACGATTTTGCACGACCTTCTTTTACCGACACGGATGCCACCGGACCTTTCCCTGTTCAAGGCTCATGGCTGCTCTCAATGTACCAGCCCTTCGCTCGCCCCTCATCGACAAGGAAGCCAATCATAGATGCTGTCTGGATAACACATGGGCGCGCGATACTGGTGCTCCTTGCCGATGGTATGTGGGGCATTTGGGACGTTGATGGTGTCAGTCCTTCTGGACCAGGTGCTGTCATCTCCAGCAAACTCCAGCCTGGTGTCAAGGGAGCCGCTTTGACGACCTTTAGCGTCTCTGGATATGTAGAGGGAACCAGCTCACTTCGAAGTCTTACGACGCAGAACAAGGAACAAACCACCGGAGAGTTTGCGCCCATGACCCCTCACACTCGACGACAAGCTACCGCTTCGCTGAGCTCTGCCATCACACTTGACCGCTTGGCTACTATCCGAGGTGGTATCAAGGTCTTGTCTTTGCCGAGCAGTGGAAGTGCAATTCAAGACGAGACAGTCGTTTTCTGGGTGGGTGACTTGGAACACGTTTGTGTCATCCCTGGAATAACACGGTTCTGGGATTCTCAACTGCGACAGGCTGCTGGCACCGGTGGCGACATCTTCAGTGGCGCTCAGCCGGTGAAAATGATCAAGCTGCTGGATTTATCAACCGGGCTACTGGGTGAAAGATGCTGCGGAGTTGGGCTGTTGATAGACCCAGATCACAGCATTACCGCCCAAGATAGCAGTATACCAGCGGATATTGTTGTGTATGGCGAGACCAGGATCGTTATTGTCCGGGAGGGAGAAGAAGGACCAGGCAAGATTGTTGGTGCCGTGGTCAACGCACGAAGACGAAACTTGTTTTCTAAGGGAGACAAGTCAGATGCTATCATCGTCCATGGCAAGCAAACAAGACCAGCCAAGAACCTTTTCAACCTAAGCACTGTGAAGCCGGGTACATTGCGACTTCGATCCGCATTAGGCAAGCATGACTTAGGTGGCGAATCAGACCATGATCTGCCATCACGACCAACCGTTGGTTTTGACTTTATGGATACGCTCAATGCGGCAGCAGATGTCACAGTTGACGATGACGATCGCAACGTGGAAGTTGAGATGCTGGATATCATGGAAATTGACAAAACACTCGAGACCATGGACAATAGCCGAAGAAGGACATAGGGCTGTTGGGTGTAAATGAAAATCGAGGAACTGACTAAAGCGAGTAGATGCCAAGAACGAGATAATGAAGAGTGCTGGGGACGGAACTTACGATACCCCTACGACACACATGCGGTCCATTTGCATGGCCATGATTGCGATCGCGTGAAATCCCGACTCCTTTTCCTGTCCGACTTTTTCTTCATCGTCAATGTGACATGTTCCGCACGGCAAGGTGGAGCGCAAGGCGAGACTCATCCTTGACTGCTCTGTATTCCGAGCGGTATATCAATGAAAGCACTTGTGTGCTTGTTCGACGCCTCAGAGGTGGGTTGGGAAGAGGTTTTGGTGCCTCGAGCACCCTTCTGGCTCTTCAGGGTGCGTCCTGTTATCTACTGGCTGATGGGTTCTCTGGACTTCTTGGGGCTTGCCTCGAGGATGATGGGGGCTAGGACGTTGGTGGGGGATGCAGTCACCTGGGCTGGGAGCTTGAACGTCGATACATTCATCTTGACCTTTTGCAGTTGTGTGTTGTGATATGTTTGCGTAGTCTCGCTCTTGAATTATTATACCACGAGAATACAATCACTCGTAGTCGACCATACGTAGATGAGATATATAGCTTGGACATGGGCCCGGGGTTTGAATATTATTATATGCACTATCGTCTCTTCATAGTCATTGAACAATATCTATGTGATGTCGTTATTTCATCCATCGTACCTATAAAACTAATGCTCAGCTCTAGGCAGTCACGGTGTGGGGTCAATTAAGATCCCTGCGGTTTCCGGCGCGACAGGCGCGTCATGACGTCCCACACGCGTTAAGTCCTTTGCATCTTCTTTCTCTTGTGCACCTCCATCTCTTTTTCCCCATTGATCGGCTACCCTTCTTTCTCTTCTTTCCCCTTGTCACCAAAACTCCGTCTCGCTTCTACCATCTCGTCCTTGAAAAATACCGATAATATTGAAGGAGAAAAACCGCCAAGATGGGTATTAAACAACTCTTTCAGATCATCAAGGAGGAAGCTCCAGATGCGATCAAGGAGGGTGAGATCAAGAACCAGTTCGGTCGCAAGGTTGCCATTGTAAGCAAAGTTGATTCGAACCAGTGCAAATGACACAAGCTTACAATAGTCTAGGATGCATCAATGAGTATCTACAGTTTCCTCATCGCCGTACGATCCGAAGGCCAGCAGCTCATGAACGAGAGCGGCGAGACAACATCGCATCTCATGGGCATGTTTTACCGTACTCTCCGCATGGTTGATAACGGTATTAAGCCCCTGTACGTCTTCGACGGTGCTCCGCCTAAGCTCAAGTCTGGCGAGTTGGCCAAGCGTTTCCAGCGCAAGCAAGAGGCCACCGAAGGCCTGGAGGAGGCCAAGGAGACGGGTACAGCAGAAGATATCGAGAAGTTTTCGCGAAGAACTGTCCGTGTCACTCGTGAGCACAACGCTGAGTGCCAACGTTTGTTGAAGCTTATGGGCATTCCTTACATCATTGCGCCCACTGAAGCTGAGGCACAGTGTGCTGTCCTGGCCCAGGCCGGCAAAGTGTACGCAGCTGCCAGTGAGGATATGGATACCCTCTGCTTCAACACTCCAATTCTGCTACGACATCTTACGTTCAGTGAGCAAAGAAAGGAACCCATTCAGGAGATCCGCCTGGACAAGGTCCTTGAAGGCTTGAACATGGAAAGGAAGCAGGTATGTTTACCCAATCACTTTAGTTGATGTTTCGCTCTAACAACCTGGCTTAGTTTGTCGACCTTTGCATTTTGCTCGGCTGCGATTACCTCGACCCAATTCCCAAGGTCGGACCCAGCACTGCTCTCAAGATGATTCGCGACCACGGGTCACTGGAGAAGATTGTCGAGGCGATGGAGAAGGACCCCAAGAAGAAGTATGTCATCCCTGAAGATTGGCCTTATAAGGACGCACGAGATCTATTCTTCGAGCCGGATGTTCGCCAGGCCGATCATCCCGATTGTGACTTCAAATGGGAGAAGCCTGACATGGAAGGCCTCGTCCAATTCCTAGTCACTGAAAAGGGTTTCTCAGAGGACCGTGTTCGCAGTGGAGGTGCTCGCCTGGAGAAGAATCTGAAGAGCTCCCAGCAAGCCCGACTCGAAGGTTTCTTTAAGCCGATCCCCAAGACGGAGGAGGAGAAGGCAGCACACAAGCGAAAGCTGGATGAGAAGAACGAGGAGAAAAGAAAGAAGGCCAAGCAGGAGAAGAAGGATAAGGCGTCCTCCAAGGCGAAGCCCCGAGGCACCAAGTAATGGGGATTTCGAGTAAGCAACAAGAAGTAATGTACTGAAAGGAAGTGCGGAAAAGGCCGAGCTACACAGCGGCACCGGCAATGGCGTATTGGAGTTATCAGGCGTGGTACATACCACTTAACTTATGAGCTTTTACCTATGGCTGTCATTAGGTCATCTATGGATTTTTAGAGAGATATGTACCTATGCTGCGCTAAGCATAAGAAATATGAGTAAGAAACCAAAAGCTCTCGACATGTGTCGGTGAAGATGAAATCTGTGGTGCGAACAAATACCACTGCACAGAAGGAAAAAAAAAGAACCTGGACATTCCTAGTTTAGTAGTCTGCTCAAGAAAAGACCCATCTTCTGTTGATCCTAGCCGTCATGCTTTAAACAACATCTTTGTCTGTCATCCAAGACTGTGTATGTGTTGGCTGCTATTGAAGTTATATCCGAGAATGAGCTTTGCCAAAACGAACCAGCCAAAATGCACGAATTTCAAAGACACATGCAAACAAACGAACGGGACTTCTCCGCGTTCTCAATCTAGATTAATTGCCCGTCCCCCACGGGGGTTTTCTTTCAAAAGGTACGAGTCGTGCGTGAGAAGCATAACCTCGGAGGCTACATTTGGCAATGCTCCGTCTCCGATTGGGCAGCGTTAAGTACCTCGGCATCGTGCATCATGACATCAACCGTCGCCTTGACCATGCGCTAGAGCAATTGATTGTTACTGCGACTTCTTCACATGCTTTTTACCATCAGAATTGACAGCGAGGCGTATGGCACATGATCTTGGCCATGACCGCATCGAGTAAGTAAATGCCGTGAGAAGCACGACTCATGACATTCGGTGATGTTCGACGTCGACGGGCAGTATCTATTCCCCAGACGAAGACCAGGCTTGTACAAGCAGAAACATGGGGGTGGAGCATTAGTAGCTATAGTACCTATCTCTTAGTGCACGTACTGTATCACTCACTGGACATGTGATTGTAATCCTGCCTCCCAGCTACTTTTTTTGCCGAAGCATAGAAATTATTAAAAAGATCACTCACTTTTAAAGGATCTTGATCCTTTCTTCTTTATTTTCCCATCCTCCAATATCTCTGTGTTGACGTCGCTTCTTTCCTCTGTGATATCCTTCCTCTCTTCGTGGTTGATTCATTCTCCTTTTCCATCACGCTTCATTATTACATCAGCAGAACAATCACAATCATGTCAAAGACCTTCACCACAAGCGACGTTGCGTCGCATAACAAGCCTGGAGACTTGTACATCATTGTCGACGGCGATGTTTATGACTTGACAAAGTTCCAGGACGACCACCCTGGTGAGTTAACCAGCCAGCATCCCTTGTAATGCGCGTCTGACTCGTTATCAGGCGGCAAGAAGATCCTCCAGCGCGTCGCTGGCAAAGACGCCTCCAAGCAGTTCTGGAAGTATCACAACGAGAGTATCCTCAAGAAATACAAGAAGCAACTTCTGGTTGGTTCTCTTGATTCCAAGCCCAAGGCTCCCGAGCCCAAGCCTGAGGCCAATGCTGCACCTGTGCCTGCGGCTCCCACACCCAAGACCGTCAAGACTGTCGAGAAGGAGGTTGCTGCCAAGGAGGAAGAAGCTGAAGCTTTGGAGCCCTTTGGAGACCAAATTCCTTTTGCTGACCCTGCTTGGTATCAAAGCGTACGTTTGACACGAACAATTCCCTTTCTCGAGCCTAGTGCTTACAATTTTAGTACCACTCACCTTACTTCAACGAATCTCATGCCGCTCTACGTGCTGAGATCCGCGAGTGGATAGAAAACGACATCGAGCCCCATGTCACTGACTGGGACGAGGCCAAGGAGGTCCCCGAAGAGATCTACAAGGAAATGGGCCGTCGCGGTTATCTTGCTGGTCTCCTCGGTGTCAAGTACCCAACTCAATATGCTCCCAAGGGTGGTGTCAAGTCTGTGCCTGCTGAGAAGTGGGATCTCTTCCACGAGATGATCATCACTGATGAGCTGTCCCGCACTGGCTCTGGTGGTTTCGTCTGGAACATCATTGGTGGTTTCGGCATTGGCTGCCCTCCTCTTATCAAGTTTGGTAAGAAGGCGCTCAAGGATCGTATCATGCCTGGTATTCTCAGTGGCGAGAAGCGAATCTGCTTGGCCATCACCGAGCCTGACGCTGGTAGTGATGTTGCCAACCTGACCTGTGAGGCTAAGCTGAGTGAGGATGGCAAGCACTACATCGTCAACGGTGAGAAGAAGTGGATCACCAACGGTATCTGGTCCGACTACTTTACCGTCGCTGTACGAACTGGCGAGGCTGGAATGAACGGCGTGTCCTTGCTCCTCATTGAGCGTAGTGAGGGTGTCTCGACTCGACGCATGCCTTGTCAAGGTGTCCTTTCTTCAGGCACAACATATATCACCTTTGAGGATGTCAAGGTCCCTGTTGAGAACTTGCTCGGCAAGGAAAACCAAGGTTTCAAGGGTAAGTTGTATTATCACGATTTTCCTGGGGGTAAGACTAACATGCTCTTAGTTATCATGACCAACTTCAACCACGAGCGCATGGGTATCATCATCCAGTCCCTCCGATTCTCTCGTGTTTGCTACGAGGAGTCTGTTAAGTATGGCAGCAAGCGACGTACCTTTGGCAAAAAACTCATCGACCACCCTGTCATCCGTATGAAGCTCGCTCACATGGCCCGCCAAATCGAAGCTTCATACAACTGGCTTGAGAATCTTATCTACCAATGCGAGCGCATGGGAGAGACCGAGGCCATGCTGCGACTCGGTGGTCCTATTGCCGGCCTTAAGGCCCAGTCTACACTCACCTTTGAGTTCTGCGCCCGAGAAGCCAGTCAGATCTTCGGAGGTCTAAGCTACTCCCGCGGTGGACAGGGCGCCAAGGTCGAGCGACTCTACCGTGATGTGAGAGCGTACGCCATTCCTGGTGGCAGTGAAGAAATCATGCTTGATCTCAGCATGAGACAGAGCTTGAGAGTAGCAAAGGCAGTAGGCATGAAACTCTAAAGAGTTGGCATTGAAGGTCTTTTGTATGAGTATTGCGCCGCATCGTGGAGTTTTTACTATTTGTTGAATATAGCCATGGCTTGGATATAAGACCAAATTGGTCAATGATGGATGCCATTTCATAAAATAGGTTCAGTCAAAGAATAGGACCAGAATTTATGCAAAGCATCCAATCCAATGGAATACTGAATTATCAGAAGTGATAACACGAACCAGTTAGGTTGCAATTTCAACGTTGCTTAAATACTTGTTTCATGGTTATTGGTCAATTGGCCTTAAAAGATTGTGATAGGCGATACAACGATCCATTTTTACACGTTAACGTTGGAAGGTTTGATATAAGCAGATGATCGATCTATCAGCAACGATCAATGGATAGGAACACCAATTGTCGTTCATTTGAGTCCATATAAGGCAACTTTTGGTGACCAATTAGCTGTGAAAGATGTTTAATCGTGATATAGCACTACACTTCGACTTCCTACCAAGGTAGTCTTCAGCAAACAAGGCGTACCTCGCTTGTCAAGTCAATAGAGTTAGGCCCCTGCTTCCAGAAGAAAGTATACAACTTGTCAAATCTGAACTTTGTTGCCTCGTGTACTGCCATCCATCCATATCAAGCATTAAAACCGTCGGAATCCCCCATCTAGACACCTTCCATCTACCAACCTAACCAACTTTGGCAAGTCCCAGGAAATTTCCAAGATCGCTCCCGCCCAGGAAAAAGCTCCCGTCCCTCAGTTCATTCCATCCCGTCTACGGTTCAGTTGATAAAACTGGGCTGCCCCGCCAACACGTGACCACAAAGCGCAGGGCCTTCCGCCGCAATGAGGCACACACCATCGTCACCTTCACCTTCAAACTCCAAGACTGAGCCTACTCTACTTCTTCCTTCCGCTAAGAACCACACCTCGAAACACTCCACGACGACCAACAACCTCACTATTCGACTTCGATTACGCGCTTGCGACTAAACAAAGCCTTTTTTTACATTCCCGAGCCTTCTTTCTCGGGTAGTTCGCGTACCGATTTTCCTCCGACTTCTCCCCCCCACACAAACCGACGCCCGTCTTGCAGCTCCTCACCAGCTGCCTCCCTCGCGCCCGATTCCTTGAGAGGCCGACCTCTGTGCTGTTTTGCATATAATACCTCACACTTTACTTTCTTTCGATCCGTAGACGGATCCTATACACGCAATGGCGGATCAGCTAGCAGACAAGCTGAAATCCACCCAACTCAGGTCCGCTGCGCCGCCCTAGCGGCCCTTGTGAGCTTGGACTAACTCGAGCAGTGACGGTGCTCCCGGCGCGAGTGACGAGTGGAAGAAGAACCTCAACCTCCCCGCTAAAGACAACCGACAACAAACAGAGGTATATGCTGCAATCATCCTTTCTAGCGCCTCTCTTGAGCTAACCTTGACCCCTACTCCAGGATGTTACAAACACAAAGGGCCTCGAGTTCGAAAACTTTGCCCTCAAGCGAGACCTGCTCATGGGTATTTTTGAAGCAGGATTCGAGAAGCCATCACCGATTCAAGAAGAAGCTATTCCCGTCGCATTAACCGGCCGAGATATTCTTGCCCGTGCAAAGAACGGCACTGGCAAGACAGCTGCCTTTGTCATCCCCACCTTGGAACGCATCAACCCCAAGGTTTCCAAGATCCAATGTCTTATCCTCGTCCCCACACGTGAGCTTGCCATGCAGACCTCGCAAGTCTGCAAGACCCTTGGTAAGCATCTTGGTATCAATGTCATGGTCACGACTGGTGGTACTGGCCTTCGCGATGATATCATTCGTCTTCAGGATCCTGTCCATATTGTGGTCGGTACCCCAGGCCGAATTCTCGATCTCGCTGGCAAAAATGTTGCCGACCTTAGCGAATGCCCCATGTTCGTCATGGACGAAGCCGATAAGCTTCTATCCATTGAGTTCACTCCCGTCATTGAGCAGCTCCTGCAATTCCACCCCAAGGATCGACAGGTCATGCTTTTCTCCGCCACATTCCCTTTGTCCGTCAAGGACTTCTCCGATAAGAACATGGTTAGCCCCTATGAGATCAACCTAATGGATGAGCTCACTCTGAGGGGTATCACTCAATATTACGCTTTCGTTGAAGAGAAGCAAAAGGTTCATTGCTTGAATACCCTCTTTTCCAAGCTCCAAATCAACCAATCCATCATCTTCTGCAATTCCACGAACCGAGTCGAACTTTTGGCCAAGAAAATCACCGAACTTGGCTACTCTTGTTTCTACAGCCATGCAAAGATGCAGCAGCATGCACGAAACCGTGTTTTCCACGATTTCCGCAACGGTGTCTGCCGAAACCTTGTGTGCTCCGACTTGCTCACCCGTGGTATCGATATTCAGGCCGTCAACGTTGTCATCAACTTTGATTTCCCCAAGAACGCCGAGACTTACCTTCACCGTATCGGTCGATCCGGTCGTTACGGTCACCTTGGTCTGGCTATTAACCTGATTAACTGGGACGACCGCTTCAACCTTTACAACATCGAGCGAGATCTTGGTACCGAAATTCAGCCTATCCCTGCTAGCATTGATAAGAGCCTCTATGTTTACGAGAACCCCGAGTCGATTCCTCGACCTATTTCAAACCTTCAAAGGGGCCAACTACCTGCTCCTCAGGGTCAGCAGCCTCCCCAGCAGCAACAAGCGCAGCAGCAATACCAGCAGCCCCAGCAGACGCAGCAGGCTGGTCTGCCTCAGCAAGGCCAGGGCAACTGGCAGAGCCAGAACCCTCAGCACGGCAACCCGCACTACAACGGCGGACGAGGCCGTGGTGGACGTGGACGTGGATATCGTGGCCGCGGTGGCCAAGGCACAGGCGGTCGAGGTCGCGGCCCGCCCCGCGATGTCCAAACCTAATATCATATATACTCATGCATGGCGTTAGGTGGGCGAGAAGGGGGGTTCACAGATGATTTTCTTTCGACATGATTTTTTTGTACTGGGTTATCATTTCAGTGTTGGATTGTACATTATTCGCGTATTTTCAGCGAATGGAGAGAACGGCGAAACGGACTCATTGCCCATGGATCACAACTACATCGAAACTTTTACCATGGATCCTTACACAAGGATGCAGAGAATCGTACAGACCAGCATGGTTCACACGTTCTTGGACTGATGGCCTTGGTGGCCTCCTTGACTCGAACCTGTCACTCTGTACTATTACCATCGGCTTTGATATTCTGTTTGGTTTGGTTCATGATATCTACGGATGATGAATGAGAGCGAGAAATGGAACTTCCAGGGAAAAGGTGTTCTTTAGGCATCAACCACGGTAGACATACCCGCTTTGGGGCTGGCACAGCCAACTGGTGCGGGAAGAAAGGAAAGGAAAGGGGGGTGTTTGAGAATCGAGGCGTTCGAGGCTTTTCACGCGGATGGCGTTGCCCTCGGTTTGCATTTGAGGGCTGCAATTTCTGCGGTTGACATGAACGGTACCTCTGCAGAGCGCACGGGGGATATGATACCCTTACGACAAATCTACGTTAGACGAACGGACCTCATGAGATGGGACGCACTCGGTTAGACGTATTGGTGGATTCGAAGGGGCTTGATGGTGCCCATGGGCAAAATCATGACACTTGATCTTGACTTGTTCCTTTCTTATGGACAAGATACAGTCTTGACTTGAACAAATTTCGCGCAACAAGATTGAAGAACGGGACAACAAGACGGGTGCAGTTGCACAGCGCTGACAAAATTAGCGAAATGAGAAAAACAACAAAAAAAACAACATTTTGGGAGGGAAAACTGGATGAACTGGAAGGCTTTTGAACCGGCTCGGCTCGCGCCGTTGCATGCACAATTTGTTGCATGATGTAACGGCGTTGCTGGAGTTAGTAAGGCATATAGTTTATCTGAGCAAAAATCGTGGGATATCCCACTTTCCTCTCATGCATGCACTTCTGAATTCGGCGTGATGACTGACTACTGGCGATGTGATAAATACGTTGGTTGATATATATATGTTGTACTTGACACAGGCATGGACAGGAACGAGATTAGGTGAGGCATGTCACCAAGAATTTAATTCCAAGCCCCTTCCCAGAGGCTGACAGTACAAGTCAAAATTCCTCAACTATCTAGAGTTGTTGAAGAGTCAAGTGGTGAAGTCGTGAGAAGTTCTGAGGAGTCTCTAACCAGCAATAATGGCTGAGTCAGCGAACCTGGAATGCAAGCTTGCGCAACAGGGTCAGGGTCAAGGTCAGGGTCATGACAATTTTACGCATCGATCAACAAGCTTCATTAGCTTCGCAGATTGTTCCTGAAAATCACATCCTTCGTTTATTCTCGCCTCCTTCAAGAGAACAATAGCGAAAGGCCAGGAAGGTTTAGATGTGGTGCTGGCTTTGGAGGATCGTTGAAAGATTGCGTAAACAGTGGATACTTGAGAGAAAGCAAACATCCACATCTGTCACGGCTCTTTGCATTCTTCGCGGACCCCGAGAGGGCCGTGCTTTTTCGGATGGCTTGGCAGGGGGATTTGTTATTCATTATGAGAGGAAGAGGCAGCCAAGAACATAAGATATATCTTGTGGAGGAAAAGAGCTTGTTCAGAGGAATTCAGGGTTGATGTATGAAATGCCGAAGCTTGGCCTTGTATCAAGAGCTGTAATAATAGGTATGAGTGTGGCTATGGGTTGGTACAGCATGACATACGACCTTGAAATGATATCCCACCTGTAACAAGAAATGCACATGCATATGCGTATCAGTATTACGTATCCAAGCGCAGAAAGAAGCAGTCATGGTAATGCAAAGCTGAAAAGAGATATTCAATGCAATATCACGTTGATCAACCACATGAGACTGGTGTCATAGGGGTCGCAGGCTCGCAGCCATGACGGAATGTGCTAGCGGTGAAGACACAAGGGGATATCAAGTAACCAAGTGTCTTGGTAGTATGAAGAAAAGAGTGGGAAGACAAATGCGCCGATCCTGTCAATCGATGTTGGCCAAAACGGTAGGGTTGACGATCAGTTGCCATTCTTTGACTTGCCCGTTTTGCCAGTTTCGTAAGGCTTAGAAACATCTCAAATTCACATTGCCACTTCAATCATCCATCCGTAGGGCGGCAGCAAGCTGTTATGAGGAACTGTCTAACTGTTCACCAGAACGAAATTGATAATAGCTAGAGATGGGGGAAAGCGGGTCTTCTCCCCGTGGCAGTGCAGCTAGACGGTGCCCGGGGTGATGGACGTTGACGGTACGCTACAGATGACGGGACCAGGAAGGAGGCTATTGGGGTGGTGGAATGAATAGGAACTCTTAATCTGGAGCACAAGACCATCCCGTTGTACTCATCAGCTACGTGTATCTAACAATAGCCATTCCTTTGAGTTGAAGGTCGTTATAGCCGTTGTGGATGGTGAGAACAAGCCAATGCTTATGGTTTCACATTGAAAGACAAGAGCCGAGACGGAAACTCTTTACCCACAATGCTCAGCTCCCTGAGCCAGACCTGGAATGATACGGGCATTGGTTGATGCGTCGTAACAAGGGTCATAGTTATTGAAAGAAGAGATGATCTCTTTCTATGAGAAACAGTCAATTCAATAGCCTCGTCCAGTCATTAAATTTAGTTGATCAAGACAGAGTAGTAGGTAGTAATTAATCGTCCTGCACTGGCTAATATCTAAGCTTTGGTCTATTCCAAATTGTTCTACCATCTTTAATAGCTAGGCTTTGGCGAAACAATCAAGGATGAATGGTCTCAATACGAGTTATTCTCATCAAATCTTATTATTCACAGCACCCTTCTTCAACTCAACAGGAACCGGCAACTCATGCCCGATACCATACTATCGTATCAATGGCGCCGTACATCTCATTTCATTTTTCCATCACTCGAATCGTACCTGTAAACATCGAGAGCTAAACGCCCATTCTGTAAGCCACTGGCAGTGAGCGGTATCATTAATTCGGGTGTCAACGCCATCCGCCAAGCCATGAGCCAAGCCCAGATGTCCTGGGACTATGGATGCCACGCAAACCCTTTCAGCGGGCCTTTCGATGAGTTGATTGGCTCAAGGTCCAGGTGCATTGCTACAGCAGGTGGAGAGTCATTAGAGTGCCCTGAGATACGCTGTACCCAGTAAAACCAGTGACAGTCCACCAGCGGGGGGCTCATATCAGCCGGAATCCCGGATCCCCCCAATCCTCTTCCCCCCTTCTTCCTTCTATCTTCAGGACGCCTCATTTCCAGTTTTAGGTACATGCCAGGCAAGGCAGGAGCTGCACAGAGGTTCCAGGGAACACCCGTCATTTTTTTTCCCAACTCGAATTTCTCCCAGCCTCACCAGTCACCACCACCACCCTCTTGTTTCGTCTCCCGTCTCTCACCTCACCTACCTCTCTACCTCTACCTCACACTCCCAAAGTAAACTAATTCGACAGCATATTAGTCTAACGGGAACCAGATACACGAACCCGTTCCCTCATTACATTACATCTCAATCATCCTCAATCAACACCAACAATCCACTTTTGGTCGTTTATTTACTCCAACTTGACGCTATCGCTGGCCAAACCTCCCCCCCAAACGCGGTGTCCCTGCCCTGTCCATTGGTCGACCCGCCAAGCTCCCCCCCGTACGCCCAGCCAGCAAGGCCCTCGATCCAATTTCCCTCTCGTCTCTACCGCCCATTGTTCCAACAGCAACGTTAATACCCAACACAAAGTCAGCAAGAGCAAAGGATTGCGACCGGATCCTAGTGAACACAGATCCTGGCGACACCTCGACGACCTCTCAAAACCAAGCTACCGATTAATCTCGAAATAGCATCACTTTTTCTTGTAGTATCTACTGCGTCAGCACTCGCTGGTCTTGGCTTCCAGCGAGTTCTCTAGGTTTCCTCTCGAAATGCCATCGTTTCTTTCCGACCAAGACAATTCGACAATTTACAACAACAACCCCGACATCCTCAACCTTGATCCGACGAACCAGTTCGGTTTCGCGAACAAGGAGAGGGTGAATGGGGGTTCCATCCGCCACACCCGATCCGACACCATCAATGAGAGCTTTGACGAGAGCTCCATTTCTTCTACACACGCGTCTGAAGTCTCCGAGTCTGCACCGGCGCATATGAATGGCAACAGCAACAGCACGCGGCCTACGAGCATGAGCTCTATTTCCAACGGAAAGTCCGCTACGGCTACTCGTCCTTCCCGACACGACAATGCCGTTGAAGTCGACAACTTTGGGCAGAAGCCCATGTTGAACGGTATCACAAACCTCGCTGACCGTACCCGTCATAACACGTCCGATGTCAATGGCATGGATTCTAACACAAACTCTACCAATAATCACCAACATTATAATTTCCTATCAAAACCTCTTCCATCAGAACCCCAACAGTCAGAAGAGGTTTCTGAAAAGCCTCTGAACGGAGGCATTGATGGAACCCATACACTTACAGCCTCACCACTTCCTACGGAATCACGAGGCTCTCACATCAACATAAACTCTGATGCGGCGCAGACAGTGCAGGCTCGCACTAATGGCGCTCATCGATTGTCATCCCCGCCAATCTACAACCCTTCAAGTGCCGCAGCTTCCTCAACAGGACATCTCCAAGCCCCTCCCCCTGGCCTCAAGCAACGGCATACTCTCGATGTGCCCAAGTACGTTCCAGGTCGTGGATCCAAAGACGGCATGGACACTGCTCAGGCCAGCGGCCGCTTCTCCCCTACTAATGCTGGAACCCCTAGTGGCCGACGACCTTCTTTGAGTATGGGTCGAAGACCAACCCGATCTATGCAGTCAGACGGACCTCGGGATGAGATTGTGCCGGACGAGGATGCGCTTCGCTGGGCAGAAGCTTTGCGACAAAAGAGGGCCAGCAAACGGAGGAGAAAGGAAGAGGAGGACGATGATCGAGTTCTTGTCGGTACCAAGGTTGACGAGACTCATGCTAACTGGGAGACCGCCTACAACATGCTTACAGGCATTCGTGTTTCGGTTTCGAGAACAAATGCCAAACTCGACCGAGAATTGACAGATGCCGATTTTGATACTAAGCAGAAGTCGACATTTGACATTGCCGGTAATGAGCTGGTACCGTCAGCAAAGTACGATTTCAAGTTCAAGGACTACGCTCCTTGGGTTTTCCGCCGCCTTCGATCTCTTTTCCACCTCGACCCTGCCGATTATCTCATGTCGCTTACCGGCAAGTATATTCTTTCCGAACTTGGTTCACCTGGTAAAAGTGGAAGCTTCTTTTACTTTTCACGAGATTACAAGTATATCATCAAGACCATTCATCATGCCGAGCATAAGTTTCTGCGCAAGATTCTCAAGGAATATTATCAGCATGTCAAGGACAACCCCAATATGCTTCTCTCACAGTTTTACGGCCTCCACCGCGTGAAGATGCCATACGGCAAGAAAATTCACTTTGTTGTAATGAACAACCTTTTCCCTCCACACCGAGATATTCATACTACCTTTGATTTGAAGGGATCCACCATTGGTCGAGATTATAGGGAGGAGGATCTTGAGAAGAATCCTCGCGCAACACTGAAGGATCTCAACTGGCTCAGACGACAGAGAAGCCTGGAATTGGGTATTCAGAAGAAGCGCATGTTCCTGGAGCAGCTACAGCGAGATGTTGCTTTATTGAAGCGACTTAAAATCATGGACTACTCACTATTGGTTGGCATACACGACGTCTCACGAGGGAATGAGGAGAACCTCCGTGACAAGACGCTTCAAGTGTTCAACCCTGGTGGTGAGAAGTCTCCCGACGATGAACCCAACTCAGTCCTTCTTCGCACACCATCTAAATTGGAGAACCAACGCAAAGCCAGGGAGCTGCGACAGATGATTCGTCAGGAGCGACCAGTGCCTATGGGTCAATCAGCAAACAAGATGCCAGATGAGCTTCAAGAGGGTCAACATCGTCCTGGGTGGGTTTTCGGACAAGATGATGGTGGTTTTAGGGCAACCCACGAAGACAACACACCAGGGGATGAGATTTACTACCTCGGAGTCATCGACTGCCTGACTCATGTAAGTTCCGGTTTGGCATTTAAAGCACCCACAGCTGACATATTTTAGTATGGAATTATCAAGAAGATCGAGCATTTCTGGAAGGGCTTGTCCAGTGACAAGACGCAAATCTCGGCTCTACCACCCGACCAGTATGGTGACCGATTTTACCATTTCATTGAGGGCGTTACGATGTCGACCGAGGAAGCTCACAGAGAGGCCGAAAGGAGACACCAGGAGATGATTGAGGCACAACGCTCGGAAGCAAGAGTGTCAAGCTGGAACTCTCGTCGCAGGTCATCTCAGGCTGTTCCTCCAGTGCCAAGTCATGTTCCTCCCCTACCACCCGGTCCGCGATCTCCAGAAGCGCGGGAAACGCTCGAGAAGGCCAATAAGGAGGCTGAACGCTCAGAGAGACATGGATACACAGAGGATCAGATACCAGACCGAGTTTTGTCTACTGGCACCGTTAAGGACACTCGTGACTCGCTACAGCACGAGCCTATTCTCCCTGTTGTGCAAGAGGCGGGCGAGACCGGGCGCGATGATAATGAAACCCGGCCTTTGACACCCCCAAAGGACCTCAACAAAAGCCTCCCACCTACTAGAGCACCACCGCCGACTCCTCCCAAATCAGGATATCTTGGAGCAGGAAGTACCGATAGCGGATATGCAGGTCTTGGCAATGGCACAGCTTCAGGCAACAATGGCCCTTCGCTCCGACATAGAGTCAGCCATGAGAGTCTCAATAAGGAGCTGCCTCCATTACCGAGGAAGGATGGCACAGACGGCAATGGCGTACGAATGGTAGCTTAGGTTGCAGCCACGACCAAATCAGGGCTATCGAGGAGGACAAAAGACGGGATCACGATTAAGAAAGCGAATGACGCAGATACACAAAGTTGACGAGCGACGGAACCATCGTCAACCACCAATGATGCATTAGAAAAGCGAGACACCTGGCGACCACCCCTTGTTTTGGTCCTTTCCTTGACCAACCATGCATGCACTATTTCCTTTTTGTTTTTATCTCGACACCTTTGGCATACTGGTCTCACTCTATGAAAGCAAGTTTCTATTTCAATCTCATTTCTTTTGTCGGCGACGAAACAGAGAAGCGCTGGGCAGATGCAGAGCCGAGCTGTGTCAAGTCGCGTCGTCGAGTAAGACGGCAAACAAGGCACGGCACCTTTGGGAGCGAGTGCCGATATGGGCTCTTTATCAAAAAAAGAAGAAGACATGGATGATACCACCACGTTTAGCACGCTACAGTTTGTTTTTGACGTTATTTTCACTTGGTCATTATTCAATTCTTCACTGGCCCAGCCGTTTCATATGATTATTCCTTTTTCTCGTATACTTATTGTCGTTTCTCCTTTGGTTGTTATCAGCTAGCAGGACTTGCAGCTTGCACATGCAGGGGTTCAGGTGGTAGGAATTGATAGATCTGGTAGGATAAAGACTTGAGCTGTCTCATCTGGAAGGAAGGGTGCGGTGAAGCAGTGCATTAATTGTACATGTAGGTGTGAATTGGTGATGGTGCGGTAGTTTACAGTGGTATAATACAATATGTATAACAAGTGTGGTCCTTTCTTTGTGAAGCCTTTTCAGTGTCCGTTGTCTCATCCATGATTTTCAGTCGTCCAAGAAATGACTCTTTCTTTGATCCAACCAAACCATTTTACCTCTTCTTGTTCAGCATGGCCTGAATATCATCCACACCCTTGCCCTTCTCCCCAGCGCCACCCTCAGGCGCAAAGCTCGTTGTGACCGTCATCTCCTGCGCACCCTGAGCCCTCAATTCATCCAGGCGTCGCTTCTTCTGGATATCGGCTACTCGCCACTGCTTGAAGTACTTGACCCAAGCAGCAGCGCAGTCCCGCTCAAAGTCTGCCGTCTCTGTCGGGCAGGCGCGCTTTGTTGCAGAAGGGTCCTTGGTGGCGTCGACGATGTTGTTTGCGTCGAGACAGTTGAAGTAGGCATCGCGGGCGGCCCAGCAGATCTTGCGCTCTTGGCGGTTGGGAATGGCATCACCGGAGCGGATGGCGTCGGCGCGTGAGTCGCCTGAGAATGGCCACAAACCCATCTTTTGTAGATTTCTTTTTTTTTTTTTTTTTTTGTTTTGGGTTTGTTGTATAGATTTGAGGAATGAGGCTCAATTGAGAGCTGAAGTGTAGCTGTAATAGCGGGAGGGACGGGTCTGATCGGTTGGAGTTTATGGTGGCTCAAAATCTCATAAGTCATGTTAGCTCCAATGGGTATGACGAGTGGGAGGGGCAGAAAACAGCGGGCGGTGAGACATAACAGGGTTAGTGGGCGATGCATACGCCTCGTTTCAGGGTAGCTATGTGTGGCTGATGCACTTTGATCTGTCCTTTGATTTACATCCCTATCTATCTAAGGTCCCTGCTTTACGCAACCTCCTTGCTTCAACTCTACTTCGTTTCCCTCCTTTGAACCCCGATTTAACTTTTTCCTTTATTTATCAACTAACGCCTTCATACTCCGAAGGTATTTGTAATAACAAAAGGGCAAAAAGTCTGAGAGAAAGAGTTGGAAGTACAGCCTAAAGCTTGAGCCTAAAGGACGACACGCATCACAAGACCTCACGAGACATGCCCCTTCGATGACCAACGCCTCTCCCACGCTGCGATAAAACCATACCTTCAACACCACCACGACACTTTAACAGAGGAATCACAGAAAATTCAGAATGCCGCGTCGTCGCAAACCTCCGCGCGCAGGCGCACTCGCAGAGCTAGCGCCACTCAAGATCGCAGGCCAGATCGCGACGCTGCAGGCCATTTACTACTTTGCTGCGCTGGTCCTTATCGTCTTCACAGCGCTCGTGTCAGGCTCTGGCTTTAGTTGGACGCTTGTGTTTGGCTGGGAGGGCTTGAGGGGAGACACAACCCATGGATGGCTCATGTCTTTCATCTTCTTGTTGGATGGAGGCTTGATTATGTGAGTTGTGCTCCAAGGGGAAGCGCAAGTTGCGGTTCCGCCATAAAAAGGCTCCTATATTCTGGACACGGTCACTGACGTCGCTCTGCAGCTCCATCGCAATAGTTGCTCTCATCGCTCGATCCAAACTTGTACCCGATTTCGCTGTAACCGTCCATTTCCTCCACCTAATCATCGCATCCCTCTACAGCGGCCGTATCCCTCGACATGGAGGCTGGTGGCTCACCATGATAGCATCATGCGCAATCTCCGTCAGCGTGGGTATCTGGGGCTGTCAATACCGCGAGCTGCAGCCCGTCTTCTTCGGCGGCCGTCCCATTCTCCCTGCTACAGGCCCCGCGTCAGTCGATGGCTCTGCGACGCAACCCAGTACTGCTGATGAGGAGATGGCCATCCCTATAAGAGGAAAAGGCAGAGATGGTGGCGGGGAGTATGAAATGGCGCCTATGCAACCTGTAAGATGAGCTTGATGGGACTGTTGGATATGTTTGAATAGACCTGCATTGCTTGGCGTTTGGGGCGCTCTTCATACGTTTATGTACGTTAATATGGAAGAGCTCGGTTTTAAAAGGACAAGTTTCAAAGTCATGACTACTTTAGCTGGGACGAGTTAGGACAACTTTAGCTTAAGGCTACTACGGTCTTTGAAAGAAATAATGTTCAATGGGATATAAGATTTTAGTGACTTTTTGGGCTCCCTCAAGTCATGCCCAAGTGCGTGATACATCTGATTGAACCCAACTGACGTACATGTCACTTCTATAAATCAAGTAGAAATCGAAAAGTAAGAAATGGAAGAAGCAAAAAACAATGTCACGACAAGGTGTAAGGTTGAATCTATCTCAATTGTATTTGATGTAAATCTCCAACCCCTTATGGGTCAATAACCAATCCTTGTCCCCCAGAGAATGCACCTCTGTCTTAATCTTCTAGCAAGCGTACAAAAACTCGCATAGCCCATCGATTTCGCCGCTTTGACTGTCTTCATCTCCCGCGTTTCTATATCATAATGAGCGCTACGCGCCGGCCACAACTGCCAAATTATCGTATATCATCTTGCGCACCTCGTAGAAGGTGCTTCTCCGTGCGGTTGGCATGCCCACACTCTCAACTTCGACACGTCCTGTGGCGGTCTTGCGAACAGCGACAGTGCCGTCAACGACTAGTGTACCTTCACCACGGAACTCCGCCGTGTGGCCAGCGGACTGCATAGCGCGGCGTAGATCGGCAAGACGAAGATCACCAACGTGGAGTGGTTGGGCTGCGGATCGTACAGCAGAAATGAGGTTCGCGGGAAGAACGTCAAGAACGGGTGTAGCTGAAGGAATAGCTGCGGCTGTATTGGTAAGAGTAGTCGATGAGGAAGATTCCTCGGTCTTTTGGCGCTTGTTGGCAGCCTCCTCATCTGCTGCTGCAGCTTCGTTGAGATGTGTAGCAAGAAGCTGCCCTGTGATAGTGACGATGCCTAGACCGCGGACGTTCTGCCACTTGATCTTTCTGACCAGAGGATCGGCCAACTTGACAACCCAGGCGTTGGTGTCAACACTGGCGTCCACGACGACACCAACCTCGGGTGTATATACATCAACGGAACGTTCGCTGTTAGTGTTTTCCGGGTTGCTGTTGTCCGCTCCCAAGGCTCGACGGCAATCCTCAGCAAGGGAAAGCGTCTCTTCACGTTCACCGCCAACGAGAATGAGCTTCCGGGGTTGGATAAGGGGAATCAGCATGTTAAGACTTCGCTTGTCATGCAAACCACTGAAGTCGACATATGCAATGCGCAGGTTGGCCTGGACGGTCTCGGTCTGATATGACAATTTGCAGGGTCCTACTGGCTCTTCAGACTCAACATCCTCGACAGTGTCGAGTTCATCTGGAACAAAGCCATCACCGTCACCTGCTCCAGCCTCTTCGCCATCGTGAGAGCCAGCCCGCATGGCTTGCGGCCGTTTGTTGACGCCAGTGCTACTTTTCGCAACATCGTCCCATCGGCGCTTCTTGCCAAGTTTGTCATCAGTAGCTTCAACGTTGGCGCTATCTTGGCCCTCTTCCTCTTTCTCCTCAGCACGAAGATAGTCTTCAGGGCGAATAAGCTCTCCAAAATCGTCTTGACGCTTTCTTCGGATGGCGATAGGGAATGTGCGCTCTCGGCCCTTCTTACCTCGGGTGTCAAAATCGTATACACCCTTCTTCTTAATAAGTACGTTAATACCAAGGTCTTCATCCTTAAGTACAACGTTCTTGCGGCCGGCCTGGGCAATAGCTGTAGACACGTTGAGCGCTTTGCCCTGCTGCTCGCCATCCTCATCTTCCGAGTCAGACGATGATTCAGACGAAGCATCGTCCACGACATCTGCTGCTGCCTCGAGTCCCGCCGCACCTCCACTTTGTTGGGTTGCTTGAAGCTGTCTTTGGGTGGCGAGCCATTGTTGGTAGAGGGCCAATTCATCTCCTTCCAAAGCATGACGCTGGGGTTCGCGGATTTCCAGCTCTCGTCCGCCGGCGTAAACGAGCTCAATGTTCTCCCCGTTACTGTTTTGCTCCACTGATACACCATCTTTGCGCTCCTTCCACCAATCCCACAGTGTTCTTGCGATAGACGGCTTGTCGTTCTTTGACAGGCCCGGCTTATCTGTCAGGATGACCAAGTTCCTTGAATCCTGTGCCAGTCCCTTGATCAAATCCTTAGAGAAACCCCACTCTATACTGCTGTCGCTCGCCAGGATAACGCGGCCTTCTGTCCCAGCATTCTCGACGTTTTGACTGAGCAATCGTACGATCTGGGCCTTTCTTTCGAGTAGTCGTAGATATTTGAAGTCGAATGGTCCACCCTCCTTCTTGTTATTCGCACCATTAACCTTTCGTTGATCTTCAGCGAAGGCTTCGAATTCCTGCACAATGCTATCATCCATCCACTCAAGCATACTTCTAGCATATCGCATGGTGCTCGACATGTTGCGACCAGCCAGATACAGCTTAGCTGACTTGAGCACACCTCCCTCGGAAGCAGCATCTGTTCTCCAGGCGTGTTCCAAGAGGTATGAAAGCTCCAAAACTCTGGCGCTTGAGTCCACAGGAATCAGCACCGTTCCTCCCCGCGTGACACATGCCTTGATAGTGTCGATAAGCTGCTCGTCTCGCTTGGCGCGACCTCCAGGTTGAGCAGTTCGATCGGCGCCACGACTGCTGCAGATCAGAGCGGTTGGTTTTCGCAGCTGCTCAATAACTTCAGCGCCACCACCTCCAGCTCCTCCCAACCAGGCTGCACCGGCGAAAACGTTTTCACGTGCTTGGTTCCAGTCCACCGCATACACAATCGATTCGAGGCCATGTTGGATATGCCATATCGTGCCACCGAGGGTGTGTCCCGAGTTATAGGCGGTGATTGTGAGACCATTGAGGGGCGGTGAGAAGGGTGACGGTAGAGGTTGATGAGGTTGCGAGTATTTGAGAGGTTGGATGAGAGAAAAGTATCGGGCGATCTCGTCACTATTCGGCGACTGGAGAAGCAGGTTCTGTGCGGTTGTAGCAGTTTGAGTAAGCGAATAGGCACTCTCGGTGAGTGAGCTCTGGGGAATCGTTGTCGCCGCAGCGGGACTCGAAGTATATAGGTCTTGAATAAGGGTGCGACCGAGATCAATAACAGGTCGTGTCGCATATACGGGAATGCGCGTGAACTGAGGAATGTTTTTGCAGCAGTGGGCGTAGGCGGCGAGATGCGAAGCTGTCGCATGTGTAACAAGGATGAGGGATAGAGTCGTGACTTGTCTAGACCAATATTTTTTAGCAATAATCATCAAGGAAATGCGCAGTGAACATACTTCTCAATTTCTTTGAGCTTTTCTACGTCAAAAGTCTCGTCCCATCCTAGATCAACCAGCACCTTGACACCTCCATCAAGCTCGAGAAGGGATTGCGAGGCGGACGAATCCGACAAGGCACCCTGGAGCGGACAGAAGGTGAACATGACGATACCGGCGCAATGCGATTATAGCAAGGATAAAAGCCGAATTGAAGATAGGTCAGAAAGTCGATTCAGGAAGGAAGGATATGAAGTTATATCGATTGTCGAAGCATGATTATCGAACAGAGATCCGAGTTGAATAGAAGCAAGTACTGTAGCGAGATGAAATGGTTTTTTTTTGCAGCTATTGATATAACATTGTCCCTCTATTGATGCGGACAAAGACAATTGCTAGGTCGTCGCGAAGCTTGATTATTCTGGCTAGGTATTGATGCGCGTAGCACCTGCAGCTGTCAATGCGCGGTCGGGCACGGCGAAACTATATTCCGACTTACACGCGATAATGCATCTGCAGCTGAAATGCATATAACGATTCATGATAAGATGCTTGTTCAAGATTAGGTTTACTGTCAAAAATGCTTTAAATATGTCATATTCTTATAACTCATACGTTTCTATTCCCAAGAAATCCTTTGACTCTTCGAGCTTATAGGATAGTTGCCTTAGGGTAGAAAACTTGGCCGTTGAAAGTATAAGAGACAGAATTAGTGAATCAGCTTAGGCCAGCTTAGAACATGCTCTTGGGTCATTTGCTTTTGTACCCAAAGATTAAAGGCCATCTTTTCTATTGCCCACTTGAGTTGTAGATAGCTTCACATTCAATATCATGATTTTCGAAACTGGGAATAATGAGAACGTCTTCATTACGTAAATGCTACTCATAACAATGCCAAGTTGTTTTCTGTCCTCAAACACTCCTCTCTCGTGGAGTTTAAGTTACTGCCTAGATTCACGACACACACCCAATGTTCAAGGACACTTCTCTCCCATCCACACCCCTTCTGTAGATCAAGCTCTAGGCTTCAACAATAAAACAAGAATACATGCAACTATCATGTGCCCCTCTTCCTTCGGCATCTGCTCTTACGCGGCCATTTCTCATACTCTCCCTTCAACTAATCTCTTTCGAGGTGGAAGCCAGACGCATCCGAAGCATCATAGTCAGTCAAGTGGAATTGTTTCACCCAGGTTTAGATACATACTATATATCTAAAATTGGGGTTTGGGTTTAGATAGAATGACCACTAATCAAATAACCTGACCTTTTTACTGGTTGTGGGTGAAAAGAGCTGTTGGACTGTACCACACCCTGTCCGGCATCTCGGCATGGTCATGCTGACGCGGCCCTTGGTGTTGAGTGACTACGCGGCGTCTAATGCTAAGACACAGACGGATAAACGGGAATGGAAACACTATCCTGGGGTTGACATCAACCTTAATTCTACTGTAATTCTACCTCACCGTGCCGTTGTGCCGCCCCTGAATTACACAGCCGCGTACGCAGTGTATTGGCGCTCAAGGCTTCGCCAGTCTGGCCTGACTTACACTTAGACTTACACCCTGGGACAAGATGTCATTTTCACACAATAGACACAAAGTAATCATGAAAGACGAGGGGACAAATTTGGGTCAAGACGCTCCTGATTTTGCTCAGTAACTATGTACATGACCGATGCCTTCATCGTTTGATCGTGATGGCATCTAAACACCTCTGAACCATGATGATCCCATGTGATCCGAAACACCAATTCATTCATTCCTCTTCCATTCCCGGTCGTAAAATAACACGCTGAATTTGACCGCAACAAGCCCCTTTGGCTGTTGCCCGTAGAAAACAAGACGCCGTAACGATGCATATGATGTGTAGAAACAATAAACCCCCGTGTAATGCGGTCCCCAATGTTAACCTCCAACCCCAGTTTGATTCACTATTGAAGTTGATCTTGACCCCCTTTCTTCTAGATGCAGAACTTTCGGTCCAGCATTCTCAGGGCTCTGGCATCCTCGCTGACACCACCCTTCTCCAGACCGCAGGCACCAGACGCTCTGGGACTGCTGGCGGCACTACCAGGCTTGGCGCTACCGCTCTCGCTAGCAGCGGGAGTGTGGTGAAGCACAGCGTGGAGGGTAGAGAGACCAGAGACCTCAGGGCGAGAGTTTCGAGTGGGGCTGACACTCATGGTTCTGCTGGGAGGTGTGCTGATTGCTGCCAAGGATGAACCAGGAGGACCGTTGGTCACCGCGCCGAGACTTGGTAGAGCAACTTGGTGAGTGTGAGAAGAGCCATTGGGTCGAGCATCACCAATGGCGCTTTGGGCAGCTGCCTGGAGATGCTGCTCACGAGGAGACTCGTGAGCTCTAGGAAGAGCAAGATGAGCGTGGTGAGGAGAAGTGTGTGATTGGTAAGGAGACTTGGCCGTCAGAGGAGGAGGAAGAGGAGCAGCACGCTGCTCGTAAACAGGTGCCTGAGCGTAGTGTGGAGGAGGTAGGCCTGGATGGCCAGCGTGAGGTAGGTATTGTGGGGGGACGTTGGGAGGGTAAGGAGCAGCGTAATGGCTGTAGGGAGGAGTAGCAGCAGGAGAAGGAGGCCAGCCATATCCAGGCTGAGGATAGGCACCGTAGGGTTGCTGACCATGCTGAGGAGCCATGTAGGGAGGGTTCTGCATAGGCGCGCGAGTGAGAGCAGGAGTGGTGTTGGCCTCGCCCATGCTGGACTCGGGGTACATGCCCTTGACAGGAACAATGGCTCGCAATTGAGGGTCGTTTGTTGGTTGCTGAAGCTCAGGCTGGCCAGGCTGTGGGCGAGAGTAGTATGAGATGAGGTGAAGATGTTGGCCGTTGGAGGTGGTGATGCTGAAAGACTGCTTCATCAGACCGTCTGCCTTGTATCGGTATCCCTCAGGCTCTCCATCGTCTTGGTCCTCGTCGCTACCGCGTCCAGAGTCTGGAGTCTTACCACCACCTCGTCGGTTGGTGTTGAAGCCTCCGCCTCGCTTGCCCTCCATTTCACGGTATGTGAGGAAGCTTCCCGAAACCCGACTGGCACTCCATGACTTGCCATCCGTCCATCTTCTCATGCCGGCTTCCCGCTCATCCCAGACAAAAACAGAACCAGATCGAATTGATTGTCTCTCCTTCTCCGAAAGTCGTCGTTGCACACGGGGCAAGATGCCTAATCGGCAGGCTTCAAAGAGTCGAATAGCATCAGCGGGTGTCCGCACATAGCCGTGGTACGTTTCCATTGTGAAGGGATGTGTAACGTTGAAGTGTTGTGATGTAATGTGTTGTTGCTATTGCTGCTGCTGCTGTTGTTGTCCTTGTTCAAGTATAGGAAGATAGTCCGCACAGGGGCGGGAGGTCAAAGAAGAGAAAAAAAGAAGAATTTTGGGTAAATGGATCCAGTGCCTTGGTAGGTCGTCAGCGGCCTTATAAAGAAGGGCCTCGTGAGAACCAAGCTCAAGCTTGTACGCAGTGCCCCACTAGATCAGATCGGGCCCAGGGCGTGGTATGGTATGGTGAGGTGAGGTGTGGTATGGTGTGTAGAGAGAGAGAGGTGTGAGCTTAGGTAGCGTAGGTGGTGTGTAGTCGCGAAGATGCGAATGTGACTCCACAAAAGGCTGAGCGGAATTTTGTCCACGTATCCACTATGAAGAAGTGGACTGGACTGGTCTTTGACCTTCTTGGCGTTCCTGAGAACGTTGATTTGGGGCTGATGAAGAAGTAACCAAGTGGCAACGTGGTAATCGGCTTTTGAAGAGGTGGTGACAGCGTTAGTCAGTCAGTCAGTCAGGTTTATGAGTTTGGTGTTGAAGTAGAGGAGGAAGAAGCAGAGTAAATGTCTGTTTTTGGTATTGTAGCTGTAAAGAATAAACAAGAGCAAAAGGTTGCAAGAGAATAAAAATCAAATCCAAAGATACAAGTTGCACACCGTTGATCATACATATATAATTCCCAAAACAAGGTGGTAAAGGACACATCCAGGGGTCTCATGCTCAACTCCCTGACGGGAGTGCCGTCGGAGCCGATTAAGTCGAGGATCCACTCGACTAAAATTTCCCTTAGATTTGATTGAGTACAGTAGGTACAGAGTATTGAAAGCCGCTTGGCTATGTTTATCAGAGCAGAGCAGACCAGAGAAAGATAGAGTGCAGTGCAGTACAGTACTGTAGCGATTCAGAAATGCGGCTCTCACAAAAGAGCCCCCCCAGAGAAAAGGGCCCCGTTGGACCTGAGCACAACGGTCCCACGAGTGCATCCAGCACACTTGATCCATGCACCAAACCGCCTCACCTAGGAGGTATTGCGCCGAGTACCAAAGAGCAGAGAGCACAAGATCTGAGACGGAGACAAACATACCTATCAAGGAGAGTAGCGGCTCGCTGCGTTTGTCGTCGAGTTGGTGAAACGGTTAATCTGCTACAAGAAGCGAGTTTGTATTGTAGATTAGTTACTTAGAGAGAAAAAGTCATCATGCTTCCATTAGACGAGGTAACCAGCGCAGCGTATTATTAACCATGTTCCTCGGACAAGACGGATAGACAGGGAGGGGAGGGCCAAGAGCAAGATAAGGTTGGAAAGGCAAGTCGCAAAAAGGGAACCAAAGTCTTGGAGGCGTACAGCACTGACTGATGTCTGTTACTGTAATAATGGATAACTCGGCGACGACATGGTCGACTTTGTGGAGAAGCACGGAGGACGGCAAAGAAGGAGGGTGTGAAGGATTCCTAGGGGTGAGACGAGAGTGACTGAGAGAGTCCAAGGTTGGTCAGGACAAGCTTTTGAAGCTGAACCCCTCCCCTCCCC